>UELV01140872.1:0-11070 GCA_900490015.1 Megastigmus stigmatizans | reverse complement strand
GTCTTAAATTGTTTGTAATTGATGTCATTATGGTGTCAAGCGTTGTATAAATTAAAATTTTTTAATTAAATAATAAAATTGTAATTTATACAACTCTTCACACCATAATGACATCAATTACAAACAATTTAAGACCAATTACATCAAAATTGATCAATCGGTTGGACCTGAAGGTTACGCCAAAGCCAAATTTTTGAAACTGACACAACATAAGATAAAATGGGCATAGAGGCTTCTACTAGAGCTCATTTTGTCAGGAATCCAATAATCTTTTGGAATATTATGTGAAAATTTTACTAATTATTATAATTTCTTTGTTTTAGGTGAATGAACATCAAAAAATTTATAGGTGTATACCTCCCTTAAGATACCTTATAAATATTCACATCAAGCTACTTAATATGCAAAGCTTGATCTCATTTGACCGCAAGTAGCAGTCAAACACCATAAAATTTTTAATCTATTATTTCTTTTATGAGAATGAAATAAAACAGCATATTCAAAACTTTACGTATACATATCAGAAGAACAACTTTTTATTATTAAGTTTTATTAATCAATATTTTTAATATTAATTTTCATAAAAAAATTTATTTGAAAAGAACCGTAACGAATACTGTTTGGAAATAATAAGGGATGTCCGATACACATTTTTAAACATTGAAAAAATTGTGCAACTATGAATCATATTGGAATCGTGAGAGAAATCACAATTTTTTTATTCAATTCAAACTCGTATTTTCAATATTTACTCGGAGATTAAAAAAAAAGAGAAGAGCACTTGCTGCACTTTGTTTCCTTAGTCCATGAGCCAGGAAATTAGAAAAGCCAATTTCTGGAAACTGTTTCAGTACTGGATTCCTACATGTTGAGCCGATAAACCGAAATAAACTTCAGCGTTGAACGTCATAAATCGATGAGTCTATTAGATGGTTAGGTTTATCTAATATTCAATAAGTTGGCTCGCTAATATTTTGGATGAAAAGTTTTGTGCAAACAAAACTGGAATAGGCAACTATAATTGATTTTGGAGCTAATATTTGTTTACCAATTCGAGATTTGTGTACGGTAGAGCTTACTATTTGCTGTCATAATACTAAACGAAAAAGTAATTAAAGAGTTAAAATCGTTTAATCTGATTTTCTGCATGAATATCATGAAAGATGAATTGGCAGTCTCGAAATTTGAATTTCAAATATGATTTGCGTTTTTGTGTTCTTGCCAAGTTAAATAAAAATGAAAATTCCATTTCCTCAGAGATGAAGCTATAATGTGAAAAAATTAAGGTTTTTTTTTGTTGTACCCCGTTAGAAGAAATTTTTGAAATTATTACCCTTATGCACTGAATAATTATTGATTCAGGATTGTAAAAAAATCAAGCTACGAAGTATCGCGAGAATATTATTGATTGTTTTAAGCAGACAAGGCATTGTCGCATACATAAACGAATGTGCGTGCGTGCGTTTGAGTGTGTGGGTGTGTATAGAAGCGTAGTGGTTATGTGGGTGATATTCCATTGAGATATTCATTACAAGATTATGATAAGTATGAACGCAGAATTTGAAATGTAAAACTCGGAGGCTAATATATACGTGTTCCGAGGTTGAAGTGAAATATAAATTTAATTATGTCTTAGCAATAGTAGAGCGCAAATACGTAGTCGCAAAGAGCTGACGTCAATTACTTTGAAAAACTGTAACAATAATCTTGGACAATGCCGGCCCGCATAAAAGGAGAAGCAGCCAAACGCTTCTATATATATATCGATTAAAGCCAGAAATTCAACTTTGTTAAACTTCACAACTTCGCAGAAGATCCGCTTTGCGTCGAGCGTAAAATTCGCTCGAGAAGAAGAGGTGCGACCGACAGTAGTTTACAAAAAGGCCGATTATGCTTTAAAGTCAATTAAACCGACAATGCTCACACACTGCAGTATATATATATATATGTATAGCAGCTGATATTCTCGTCTGGTATTTGCATTGAAAATATAAGGTTAGATTTAGTAACTCGGTGCACACGCCATTTCTCAGAGTAGGCGCGCGGCATAAAAAGTGCGAGGGCGGATCGTTAAACCCTATGGCTCGGAGCCGAAGGGTCTTTAGTTCAGGAACGCCGTTATGCGCGAGCCTCAAAGGGTCTTACACACATTTTCATAAAATTTTTCATTTTATAGAGTATAAAATAGGGCTGCGCTCTGATCTCCTTTTATTAAAATTATTCTCGACCTTCTTATCGAGGATTGACATTTAAGCACTCGTAAAAAGTTTTTTTTCGGGGATCATTCTTATACTCTTGGATTAGCTATTTATTCAACATGAAACTTTTCGTCAAAACTTTTCGTGCCCACAGAGCATGCGCCATAATTATTATTTTCTTACTGTTTTCTCGAGCTTAATATATATCATAATTTTTTTTTCTCGTTTCGCTGACTTGAAAGAGTTTGGAGTTGTGTTTACATGCTCGCTACTTACTATGCACTTTAGCTTCTTAAATTTTAAGTAGAAAAGGCAATTTATTGACCTCTAGTTTGTTTGCCAAAATCGTAAAAACTAGAACTTAAATTTTCAAAGTTTCTTATTTACAAAGTCACCGTTTGCACTCTCCACGCAAAAGATTTCTACTCAATATTTTTAATTTCTCGTGTTATTTTTGTTTTTCATTTTGCGACCAAGTCTTTTCATATCTCTCATTCCATCTTTTCCCTCTTACCCCTCTTTTTCTCTTTCTCTTTTAATGTTTCGTTGGCTCTTCTTTCTTTCCTTTCTCTCTAACTCCTAGCCGTTGTGTTACTGTTATATTCTTCAGCTTTATGCCTTGCTTCTCTTCACTTTCATTGTTTATTCAGCAGGAAACTCGGCGAAATCTAATCTTCGTTCGGCTCCCAGGCTAAGTTAAGATTTCACTCCTGCTCTTTCTGTTCCTTTTCCCGTTTTTCTACACTGCGCTCGCTGCTCTGAAATTTTTACCGATTCTATTTCGCGAGAAGAAGCAGCGAGATAGCAAAAATTCGGTCATCCAGATTTTTTTTCTAAACAAGAGCTCAATTCAATAAAAACCTAAATATAAAGTTAATGCAATGAAACAATGGCCAGTTCTTTTCTCAGTGTGAGAAGCTTAAAAGATCGCGTTGGAAAAGTGAGTTAAAACGATAGACAAAACCGCATAGCTTGGATAGTTACTAAACTGGGCACAAAGATGTTCACTTTTCTGAAATTTATAACATAATACTTTTTGGCCCTGAAGAGGAATGTATGAATAAAACGTCTGAAACGTTGGCCACTAAGTTAAAAGTGATTTTACTTGTCCGTTAGCATCGTTTATAACCTTAAACAATGGCTTTGTTAAAATTAAATATTTTATATTATGTACATTATTCAGACGATACATTGTCATATCGTATTTTATGAAAATACATTATTAATTTTCTCTTTAGCTGTAAGTTCAATCGACAAGTTCTAATTATTATGAAGAAGATCTGACGAGTTGACGGAAACTGGAGAGTGAATTTGTAGTACATTACCGTCCGTACGTTATAATTAGTTTCTCGATCAAAATAATTTGAAAGATCAGAAATGAACGTCAACTAGATAACCTACGATCACAAATTTGTTTTCAATGTTTAATCAACTACCAATTTAAATAAACTTTTGTTAATTCATTTTATATATTCTTCATTTCAATGTATAAAGAAATGTATTGTATGAGTTTCAAGAATTACGTCTGCGCACATTTACATACGCACATACTCGGGAAATGTTTTTTCCTCAATGAAATATTAATTAGTATAAATTACATTACATTTTTATTTGATTCGTGCTTTTAATATAAAAAATGCATTAGTAATACTTTAAAAATGCATTAATAATAATAATATAACACTTTCGTTACAATAAAAAATGTTATAAATTGTAAATGAAAGCAATTATTTAAAAAATCTCTTTGTAAAGAACTAATTGGAAGAAGAAACATTTTTGTTTAATATGTTAACCATTACATCTAAAAACAAATTTTACGTGTATAATTAAATATATTTACATTTTATTAAATTTTTTCAGTTTCCAAATACATTTTTAAAGACTAAGTCTGACTCGCTAAAATACTGTAGACGTAGGTGTTCACTATCAGTCTAATGGTTTCGGAAAATGTAATAAAAAAGTCAAAATTGGTTGAATAATTCGAAATTTTTCTAAGTAACCAAATTTCCATCATAAAACTTTGACTTAGAAAATTTTAACTTTAGAACAAATTTCTAGTGCCCTATTCAATTAATTTTCAATCCTAATCAGTTTAATAAAATAGTTTACCCAATCACTCATTGAAAATCCATCTCGCAGATCAAGAGAAAAAGAAAAACGACTGCTAATATAAACTTCCCTTTCAGCAATCCAGAAACAAAAGTAATAAGGTAAAATAAGCAAATTCACTTTGTTCGAGCGGCAGCATCGATCGTTCCAATCGACCGCCGATTGAATGTAAGGTTATGTACAGGTTGCAGATCTCGAAACCTTCTGCATTATGGCTACGTTTCAATTCTAGAAGCAGCT
The DNA here is from genome assembly GCA_900490015.1 of Megastigmus stigmatizans. Classification (NCBI taxonomy): domain Eukaryota; kingdom Metazoa; phylum Arthropoda; class Insecta; order Hymenoptera; family Megastigmidae; genus Megastigmus; species Megastigmus stigmatizans. The sequence goes on along the minus strand of UELV01140872.1, from coordinate 6,523 downwards.
TCGAGGTTCTAGCGCGCGTACAATTTCTATACATAAAGCGAATTCGCGTCTGGCACGGTTCACCTCTATACTAGGAAAATCAACGCACGATATATTCGCCAATATATGTATATATATATATATATATATATATATTGTAGACGAGGAGATTCGATCGGAAGTGGAGTAGGGGTTGAATGCCGTTGCACATATAGGGACGCGTTGCAACATTTCGTCCTCTGTGTATGTATCGTATACGGGGGGAGCTTTGAATATCAAGTAACGTGTAGTTGCGTGGTAATCGCTATATTCCGCAGATCCAGAGTGGAGGACCTATTTACTCGGCTGTCGAGCATTTCGATCGCGGCTGGCCTGGCGCCACAGCTACGACGACGCCACACCACCAGCAACGTTGCTGCGCGATCGGGATATGTATCGAAATTCTAAACACGTTTTGCGATGATGAAGGGGGATTACGACTGAGATGGAGGTGAACTTGTTAATGCCACCCTGCCGATGATTTTCTTTACTTTAACTCCGAGACAGCTGGCAGTGCAGGCGCTTGGTTTTTTTTTTTTTTTCATTTTTCTACATCAGTATTAATATTTCGGTATCTACATAGGCTCAATGATTTAGTTAACACTTGGAATCAATCAATTTCAATGACGGATACTAAAATCTTCATTGATTCCGAAATGAGACGAATATCACGATCAAACTTTTGTCAAAGTTACTTTATATGCGAGTGATATGAAAAATATTATTACGAGAATAATCAACAATCTTAAACTCAAACATAGGATTATAACTCTATGAAGTTGAAGGAAGAATGTATAAAGAATAAGATTTAAACACTTCAAAACTTAAATCTCTAATGAAAATATAAGTATTGAAGGAGTTGATGTGTTAGGCATGGACATAAATTATGCGCGTGTAATTGCGTTATCTTAGTCACGTTCAGCTGATATTAATAATGGAAAAAAAACGTGCTGCATTTTTGAAAAATTTAGGGTCTACATCCCCCTTTAACGTGTCGTCGCTCTTTCATTAGTATTCCTTTATAAACGGGTTCAAGAGAATGTCTAATTCAAAACGGTGACGACGGTAATCCTATCTAAATTATTCAACGAAAGATCTTAGGTTCTGCTATCGAAGAACAGTTGTACAGACCTGCACCAAAGGTTTTTATTATTCTAACCACAATGTCGTTGAATTAACAATGGTTTTTGCCGACTGCCAGGTTATATATCTTTCCTCCGAATAAGCCTTTTGCGTTACACGATATTGATTATTCGGAGGGAGGGGAAAACGAATATTTTTTCAACGAGGTCAGTCTCGCGTGCCTCGTGTAAAGTTATTATATTTGGTATTTACGCGGTAATTGATGGCGTTTAATTTTGAAATTCCAACTGTCAGATGCTGAGATAACTCAACCGCGATTACATTAGCTCATGGCAACTGATGTACATATATATACACCTACCCTACCTTATCAAGCACGGAATCTGCATTACATGATGTTGGATAAGAATTCGAAATTTGTCTACCTATAGTACTTAATCGAAAATTCCACTTTTTATCGAAGGGTGAAAACATTTGATGGTTTTGAATTAAATAAATAAATATTTAGTGGTTTGGAGAGCAATGAAAAGTTTGATTGATAAAAATTCATCCGCTGTTAACAACGAGAAAATTAGTAAAATTCCCTCGATTTTTATTTTCAAGCTAAATTTTATACATTTTGTACCCAATGTTTCCGTAGATTAAAACGAAACGTTATTGTTAAATTAAATAAAGTTCGTGCTTCGAATAGTTTCGTACGTCTGCTGTAACAAATTGCTATCGTTTGAATTTTCCTTTTCAATTTTAAAATATCGGATTCGCTTGTAAGTTTGATTTTGCTACATCTTTCTTATTTATACGGTTATGCACATCTTTTAGTGCTGTAATTAACTTCAACGCCAAAGCTAACAAATGCACTACAGTTTTCTGACAAGCACACGGCTCTAACGTTACTATTCGTTGCACCCCTCAAATTGAATTATTGAATACTGAAATGAACGAAATGCACAGCAGCTTGATACAGCTTTTAATTTTTCGTTTAACTAATTAAATTTACTATTCCTACAGGGATTACGTTTTGTTAGCATACTTGGGATGGCTGTTCAAGTAGAGGGACAAATAAGATGGAGCAATTTCGTTTAACGCAAAGCCGGCCTCGTAAAACTACCGATTCAGCGAGGCACAACGAGCGGGAGTAGGCGGTCGACAGTTAAAAAAGTTGAATCACTCACCTCGTCGTAAATAAAATTGTCGATCTCCTCGAGAGGTCTGCCGTAGAGATTCGAGGGGAAGGGTTCGAACTTGTTGGGAAGCACCCCGCCATCCTCGACGGAGGTCTTCCTCTTGGGCTGAAAGCCGTAGTCCCGGACGAGCTGCACGTGCCTGCTCTCGAGCCTGTCGAGGCTCTCCTTGGTGAAGGGCTTGACCTGCTGCTTGGCGCCCCTGGTGGGCGGCAGCCTCGAGCCCGGGGTCGTCCCCTCCCCTGCCTGTATCCTCCGCCTCATCTCCTGGAGCTCCTCGAGGTCGTCCGCGAGCTCGTCGTCCGCGACCCCGTCGCCGTCGCCCTCCCCGTCACCGTCACCCTCACCCTCGGGATCCCCGTCCCGGTCCCGGTCCCGGTCCCCGTCACCATCGCCACCGCCCGAATCACCGGGTGGCTGGTGCTGCTGAGGAGTGCCGAGGCTGTCCACCTGGACCTCGGCGCTACCCGAGTCACCGGTGCCCGAGTCGGCGGAGACACCCGCGGTCCCCGAGAGCGGCGGCCTGAGTCTCGCGCCGGCCACGCCGTCCTGGCTCCTGGTGGGGGCCCGGGACCTGCTGGTGCTGGGCTCTTCGGCCAGGCTCTCCGCGTTCGCGTTCTCGTCCTCGATGTCCTCGGCCACGATGCCGTCCTCGTCGCGGCTCCTCGCCAAGCTGGGACCCCGGGCGCACCTGGCGAACAGCACCGTCGTCGTCTCCTCGTCCTCGTCGTCGCTGATGTCCAGGTTGGCCCGGCGATCGGCCGACTGGCCGGGTCGCGGCGGTCCGGAGACCTCGGGAACCTCCACGGACACGGCGAGGGTCTCGCAGGCATCATCGCTGGGCGCGAGCTGCCGGGGAGGAGCGGCGGCCTGGGGGGCCGAGACACCGGGGGCTGGCCTGACCGGCAGGGGAGGCAGAGGCCGGGCGGTGACCGGGACCGCGGGCGCGGTGCGACGTCCCCGGGGCTGCCTCACCTGGGGCGTTCTCGGGGGTACGGGCGGTGGCACCACCAGCGCTTCCCGCGCGAGGTTCTGTAGGCTGCCGGTGAGCCGGTCTCGCTGATCCAGGTTGCCGGCCGCCTGGAGGCGGTGCAGCTGGTGCTGCTGGAGCCCGACCACCTGGGGACGTTCCCTGAAGCCGTTGTCCTCCGAGCTGCCGCTGCTACGGGCGGGACTGCGGGGATCTCGATGTCCCTCGGGCCCAGCGGCTCTCCGCGATGTCATTGGTCAGATGCCCAGGCCCGCTTCGACTGCTTTGGCTTCTGCTTCTGTTTCTCCTGCTGGTGCTGGTGCTGCTTCTGGTGCTGGTGTCGCGGTGATAGCCGCTGCCTCATCGTAGCTAGGCCCTGGGGTAGCTTCCTCCTCGGCAGGCTGGTCGGCTTCACCTGGCAGCTGCTGCATCGGACGAGCTGGCACCTCTCCTTCCTGCACCCAAAGCCGAGGATCGCGAGCTCGCTAATTGCCTGCCTCGTTTGTCGTTTATCCGATCCCTCGTGGAATGATCGATCATTGCACTTGGATGACTAGTTCCGCGCCACCTGGAACTTCCCTCCTGCTTCCTTCTGGCTCTTTCTTGGCGGCCTTTAATTAAGATCTACGTCCTACGAAGTAAAAGCGTACGCGGATTTCCTCCTTGGCATCCTTAATCCTCTCGATTAGGTTATGCACGCGCTCTTGCTCTTGCGTCTTGAGGTCTCGTTGCGTAGCCGAAATGTAACATTGCCAGAGCTGGAGAGTGAGAGAGGTAGAGAGGCAGAGCGGGAGAGAGAGAAAGAGAGATAGAGAGATAGAGAGAAAAAGAGACAATGAAAAGAAGGGAAAAAACAGTGTTCAAGTGTCCTGGAAAATTCGAAAATTCTCTACTAGAGCCGCTACTCGTAACAATATATACATCTACACGTACGCAAAGTATATATCACGTGATTGCAACGCACGTTAACGTGTGTCTCGCCTCTTCTTCTTCTTCTTCTTCTTTATTATCGAGAAAACTTTGAAAACTACGGAGTCACAGTCATCGGATGAGCATGGCCTTGTTTGGTTGTGTTTTTTTTTTATTTTTGTTCCATGAAACAATTCTTCCTTAACGATTAATTAATTATGTATCAGAGGCTGGAGCTCTTGTCGGGGGGGCGCACGGCAATAGTCTACGAATCACAAGGCTCTCGTTCGATATCTGCGGCTGGTCTCCCTCTTTCTTTTTTTCTCTCTCTCCCGTTCTCTCATGTCCCCTGCCGAGCTTGGTTCCTACTGACCCTGGTGGTGGTGGTGGTGGTGGTGGTAGAAGTGAATCGGGAGCTCGGCCCGTAGCTCGGTCCAGCTAACCGACCCTTACTCGTCGTCGTCATCCTCGTCCAACGCTTCATGTCGTCGTGGTTGTTGTTGCTGCTCCTACTGCTACTGTGAGCTATGCTCGGCTTGGCCAGGGGTCGGCTGCTGACCCCCGCGATCATCTGGCGGACTCCGAGTCGCCACGAGCACTCGGCCAGCCCGGAGTGTGACCCGAGGGCCGCCGGGCTACGATGCACATTACAGACTACTGCTGCAGTTCGACAACTCTGCCCTTCCTCCCTTTGCCTAACGCTCGATTTGGCTTCTTGATTCTATACTGATTATGTTTTTTTTTTATATTTTTTACTATTTATTTATACTATTGGGTTAATCACACGCGCGCACTATATACATATCCTTTGCTGCTCGTATATCTTTGGTTTACTCGGTTACTCTTTAGCACCTTTGTATTCCTCTTGTCGTTCCTCTTGGGCTGGTTTATTTCCTTTTGTCGGCGTGAGTCGCGCTCTATAAGGTGTATTCGTGCCGAAAGTCCACACTCGCGAACAAACAGTCTCTTCTTCTCCGGGCCACCCTGCAAAAGAATATCACACTTGGTATGTCGTTGACTGCATGTACGGCTTCTGTTGCTGCTGCTGCGTACACGTGTTGTTTATAGGACGGGGGGTAGGTCGAGGCGGAAGAAGTAAGGTGTGCGCGAGCGCGCGGGATGTGCGAAAACGAGACTGGGAGTTTGTGCAAAAGGAGCCGCTCTCTTCTTGCGGCTGGTCGCGTCGTCCCGGCGATAAATCAGCCCCGGCTTCTGCTGCCTGCACCGTCGCGAATGCTCCTCCCCCTCGACAAACTCCTCGAGAATTCACCACCTCTCTCGCGGTCTATATCTTTCTGACCCTCTTTCTCTTTCTCTTTCTCGCAGGCCCATGGAGTGGAAGGAAAGTTTTGCGGCCACGACGCCGAGCGAGATACGTTATTATGCAAGGAGTCGCGAGATACGTTATTATGCAAGGAGTCGCGAGATAGACCGCCGACCGAGGCACCTGTCAGCGCGGATTGCCTCCCTCCCTCTTCCCTCGTTATGCCCCGTTGGCTTTTTAGCTTTGGTTCGTTGGCCTGACCCGATACCGCAGCGCAACCAACGACCCTTAGCACTTGATGCTCCGCGCAAGGGCTTCCTGGACCTTTTTCTCAAACCGACGATATGCACTCGCCTCCGTTTATGACCGTTTTAATTGTTCCCCCCCCCCCTCCGACATCGTTGTCGGGGGTAAATAGCTAGAAAAGGAATGGATCGGAAGGAGCAAACGATTTCACGTATGTAGTGTTGCGTGCGTGCGTGCGTGCGTGCGTGCGTGCGTGCGAGAGGGAGGGAGAGAGGGAACAAGCGTTGCCTCGAGCCTGTACTGCAGTAGGGCAAGCGAGGAAAAATATGAAGAGAGAAAAATCAAGGAAAAAAAAGAGAAAGAAGCAAGGAAAGCAGGGGCTACTAGCACGACTGGCAGCAGGCTCGAGACCTGAGAATCGATCGTCGAGCTGCTGTTACAACTAGCTTTTGCAGGAGGAAGCTTTCACGCGCTACAGCTTGCCAGCGAGTCGTGTTCGGATGGAACAAAAAAAACACACGAAAGACGGTGGAACGCGGTAGGGAAAGAGAGAGAGAGAGAGAGAGAGAGGGAGGGAGAGAGGGAGAGGTTGTTTCACCGCGATTTCGTAAGAACGCGAGCTGGTTCACCGATAGCGCGACCCATAACCCCGTAGCAGCCCGGTCACGGGGTCAAACTGTCAGCCTACTTCCCAAATTGCTTCGATACTTTCAAAAACCCGTCGAGTTGCAACAATACGACAGAAATAATTTGGGATGCAGCGTGGGAGAATTGATAGGGGGTGGTGCAACGTTCTCGCAAACCCACGGGGTTGAGGGAAAATTGGAGAGGGCCTCGGGGAAGGTATAAGGG
>UELV01140871.1:0-19029 GCA_900490015.1 Megastigmus stigmatizans | reverse complement strand
CTCTCTCTCTCTCTCTCTCTCTCTCTCTCTCTCTCTCTCTCTCTCTCTCCTTCTCTCTCTCTCTCTCTCTCTCGTGTGTGTGTATGCGCGCGCGCATTCACCTCCCTGTTACTCCTCGATATAACGAGCTCGGGGCGTCGTCTTTAACACCTCTCCTCTTCTCTTTTTTCTCTCTTCCTCCCTCTCTCTCTTTCTCTTCTGCTTTTTGCCCTACGAGCCTTTTCTCTCGCGAGGAGTCTCTCGCGTGGCTCTCTAGCTTATATATTGCGCCGCGCGTCCTTGTAGTGCGCACACGCGACCCCAAGCCTTTGCTAGATGGCGCTGTTATCGCAGAGTCGGTTGTTCGAGGTTCCGAGGATGCCTCTGAATAACACTGGCGGCCGCTTGGCTTAGCTGCCTGTGACTGCCCGAGCTTTATATTATTCCGACGAGATGGACTTTTCAGGGGGGGCTTTTATACTGCTCGTTTATACTGCTCGTTTATACTGCTCGTATTGAACATATAGGATTGAGAGAGAAAGGGAGTAGACGAGTGGATAGGGATGAAAAAGTGCGTTTGTTTATTATTCCAATGTGTCTATTTTACAATGACATGCTCGTCCCTAGCGGAAGATATTTATTATATTGCCGTTGAAGACATCATATCTTAACGATCAGAAAGAGTTTATGAAATCAGAAAACCGAACGCACATTTAATTCGATACACGTAGTTAACCTTATCGCATAACTTTAGCGTTACACGTTCTCGCGGCCCACAGCTATATATCCGAGAATTTTTCAGCTGGTCGTTCCTCTTGGACTATCAACTCGATCCCTTGCATTGCTGCTCATAATTACGTGTACAACATAACGTATGCAAATTCCATAAGTACATTCGCGAGAGCAAGTGGAGGAGAGAGAGAGAGAGAGAGAGAAAAAATGAAATCGGCCGAGTGCGCGCAATCGAGGTGGTCTTCTTTTTCCTCCTCAATTACGTCGCTCCCATTCTTAGCTCATTATAAGCGTCGAAGCTAGGCATCTCCAATCGACGAACCGTTCGCTCCTAATAATCGTCCATCGTCTAACACGGCAAATCTTAGCGCGTGTATAAGTGGCTCGTGTTCCTTTAACGCTATTAACTATGCGTAAAACTCTTTTACTGCGCTACGGGAATCCCCGAATGAAGGGTAATGATTTGAAGAATCAATGGCCGCGGCCTTCGAATCTCATTGTTTATCCTCGGCCACCCGTGCACAAATGGAATATCGCCGATCGTCTCGGATAACCTTTATATATATATATATATTCAAGCTCTATCCGATTTCGCGCTCTCTCAAAGTTCGCACCTGCCTCTATACTCTGTTTTTTCATCAACTGCACTTATACATAGACGCGTGTATAGAGCAAAGCTGCAGGTTGTTCAGCTCGAGTACGAATAGTTACCATGCAAATCGACCTTTCATGTGCCAATATGGTTTAGAGCATTCTTGTGCCACATACTTGTCGAGTGCGCGCGAACTCTTACGCACGCACACACTCGACAATTGCAGCATGGACGACGAGGGGAAATGGTTTATCGCGACGCAGTGGCTGGTACGACGCTCCATTCTCTTTGTTTTCTGGTAAAGGGAAAAAGGCAAAAAGAAAACGGAAGCTGTCGCCATTTGCAGCTGATCGGGGCAGTGCGAGTCAGCTGATTGGGGGAGAAGGAGGAGGAGGAGGGGAAGGTGAGGCGAGGGTTGCGACGCGGCGGAAAAAGAAAAGATGCAGCAGCCGCGGCTCGTGGGCAACTTGCTGCGGTGCAGAAATGTTGCGTTTCGAAGGTTTCCGAGTCGCGTGGCACTCGCCGCCGATGCCGCACGACTCATTATCGCCGTGGGGTAAATGGGTCAGGGTGGCGAGCCAGCGACAGAGAGAAAGAGAAAGAGAGAGAGAGTGAGCGAGCGAGCGAGCGAGCGAGAGCTGCTGCCGCCACTACTACTACTGCCTCTCGAGTCCGAGGACGCCGATGTAGAGAGAGAAAAGATTGACTGGAAGTCACGAGCCGACGGCGATGTCGCGCCAACGGTCGAGAGCGACGTTTCTCTAATCGCTCTGATTGTACTTGATTTGACGTTTAGGACATAGGTGTCCACTGCTGCTGCTGTAGATGCGGATAGTTTTCGGCTGCGCAATTTTTCCAACAGCTCGTGCGCGCCTCGCTTCGCGGTTTCTCTCTCTCTCTCTCTCTTACTCTCGGATGTACGAACAACAAAGAAATTATACAATTATAAGTTTGAGCGAGCTGTAGTTGGTGCGTGATTATAAACTTTCAATGTCAGCCGGGGCTAGTCACGCGCCGCGTCACACGTTTTTTCTCCTCCCTCCGCCCCCCTCCTCTCCCTAATTGGCTCTGCAATTACTCGGTTTTAACGTGTATATCATACGCATTTTATATATATATTATACGTCGTCAATTCGCGTTTATGTTCAAAATAAGTCGAGCGCGGAATGTCGCGCGATAATGCAGAGTAAAAATTTCTCACCGTGGTCATATCCACTTTTAGCCTTAGAAAGGAGAGAGAGAGATTTTTATTTGCAAAGAGTAGAAAGCATAGCGCAGCGGTGAATTATTGAAGATGAGAATTGAAAACACGGAGGAGAAATTTAATATGCTTGTAGCGCGAGTGGGACGCCCCGAAGGTCTCGCGCATGCACGCACGCAAACACACAGACAATGTGGCTCTGTATACGGTATATTATATATCTTACCCGTTTCTCTATAGACGAGGAATATGAAATTTGAAATTCCTTCGGGTGAAAAATGCCCATCGATCGGCGACATTTTCCCCGACCAATTGTGCCGCAGCGCAATATTGTAAAACTTGCAGGATTCTCACGCGCGTGCTAAGATAAAAAAAATGCGAAAGTACTATAGACTAACAGCGCGAGATAAGTGCACACGCAAGCGTTGAATATTTGCTCGATGAAGTGGCGAGAGCGCTGGAGAGAGAGAAAAAAAATGGAAAAGACGATTATCGTTCGCGCCTTTCGACAAATCGTCCTCGGCTTTTGCTATTGACAAGATGTGTCTCTTCGCTGCATGCCGTCTCTCTCTCTTTCTCTCGGACACAAAGCGCGAAAATCGACGGAGAAAGAGTTGGCAACGTCGCCCGACTCGAATCAAATCGCAACAATTAAAACACCCGACTTGTATACAGTTTTATATTGCACGCGTACTCGTGGACTAGTGTGTGCGTATGTGTGTGTTCATAATGCGCATCGCGGCGAGTGTGCCTATATATAGTTTTCGCGCGGCGCATTAATTACTTCCTGAAAGAATTTTCTTTGTTTTATCACCCGCCGCCGCCGTATAGCCACCACCTATAAGCTTGTCAAGGCGAGCGTCTCGCGTTCGAAATAAATAAACTGGCCGCTAATTGGAAAATGCGCTCTAATTCAATGTTTCTCGAGTGGTCGTTCCCCTCCCGCCTCCCCTATGTACTTCTTTCGATTGGTTAATTACTGCAGAGCTATATTGGACGGCGGAACGAGTATATGTTGCTTTAGCGCAATCTTGGTAATTGAGATTTTCATCCCGAGATACTGTGAGATTTCGAGAAAGAGCTGCTACACGTATGCAAATATAGAGATTTTTCTTAGATGGAAGTTTGTTTGAGGTAGTATAGTGGCATGGCAGAGAAAGAGGAAGTGCCTCGTATGTACGCGAGTTCATCGCGCTTCGTCCGATTATTTTCATTTAGCTCCCACGCTATAACCTTCTTCTTATTTTTCTTTAATCTCGCACATTATTTTCCAATTCTCTCGCTGCTCTGAAATTACACTTCATTTCAACTCAACTCTGCCCGGTTTTATTTCTCGATTGTAACAATCACGTCGCTCGATTAATAAGCTATATACACTCGCACATTACTCTGGCAGAGATATATGAAACATGCTCGAGGCTAGTAATGAAACGAGCATTTGAAATAATTCCAATTGCGCGCGGTGCAGCAGTTTTCCTCCTTTTACCACAGATCTCGGATGCCGCAAGGCACACACGCGTTGAATGACGTCGTACCGTACGCGCGCGCGAAGCTTCGCGATGCACCGCGACGATAAACAGCCATCAGCCGAGTTATCGCGCGTTGCTTCGATTCTATATTGTCATCATCCCTGGCGTCATCGTGTGCATGTTGTTTACGATCGGCTTTGCCGCAGCAGCTTGGATTTCCGGAATCTCCGCCGCGGCCTTTGAACAGCTGCAGCGATGTCAGACGGAGCTTCCCACCGCTCCCCGATATTATCTTCCCCTGCACTTAATTTAGACCTGATCGAAGGCACTTTAATTCCAGAGCCGATCCTCCGATCGAATTTTCCTCGTGTTGAATTACGCGTGATTTAACGTTTTCGCGATATGTATGAGTATTTTCTACAATTTTATCATCGGTCGTATTATCCGTGTATACAGTTAAGCTATGATTCATTGCTGCCTGTAAAAGGTAGACGATTCGCGTGCTTGCCAATTACCTGTTTTCGAGCAGCAGTAGTAAAAAGATTAATTCAAAACTTTATTACTACTCGATCCCTGCAGGTACCTGATTATTAATTATTCATTTTTTTTACCGCAAGATCCCCATAAATTCGTTAAAATTCAATATATATGTAGAAGTTGAAGAAAAGTGTATAGAGCGCAGAGTAGAGAGACGTGTAAGCTTGAGAAAATAGCTGCGAGAATGAAGCTTGGGGTAAGGTGCAGCGCTCGAAGCCTCGTATCCAGTAGCTCTCGCGGGGTGTCCCCGGCGAAGGTGAATTCGCGGCCTCGATGTGTGTGTCGTCGTCGGCGCGTGCAATGCGTGTCGGACCTCGGATCTACCTATAGAGTATCGATGGCCACCGATTCTCCGATGATAACTCGACGCTCACCTCGATCATTCACTTCCATTTCTGATATCCTGTGTGTCGTGCGGGATTTATATCCTCACCTTTCTTGGTATTCGGAAATCGATGCTTTGTCCTTTGGTAAATCTGGAAAGATTGCAGCAAAATCTTTATTTAATTCTTCTTGTTACTCTTTGGCCTGTTTCGTATTTTACAGTTTCAGCTATTCTTGAAGCAATTAAAGAGAATTGGAATAAAGTGACTTCGTTCATAATGTGACTACCAGGAAAGCGTTTAATATTTGACCCGAGTGATACGGTTCTGCGTTTTAATTCTTTTCTATAAAAGAACCTTACAAATATTAGCACTAATTTCTCGTCGTATGATTTACAATTTATATATAATATTTATCATTTTATAATTTTTAAAAGATCGTTGACATTTATTTAAGCTTTTAATTAACGTTAATGAAATTTGTCATATTTTAATACCTATTTCCTGGGATAGATTAAAATGATTATCGATTCGCAGTGATGATGAATGAGTAAAGGTTTTTATTGGGAAATCTATGTTTTTAAGTATTAATTGCTTTAATAATTTAATATAAAGAAATAAAAAAGTTTTGAATATTTTTGCGTGCATGCTTATGACGGTGCTCCACGGATATTGTGATGATTAACTAAAAAGTTGACGTAGTCATCGGTGACTCGCCGCACAGAATTATGAAAGTCGAGAGTCAGCGATGACTCAGACCACTACCCATAAACATGCGATAGGTCTCTTTGATGTTTTAAAATACTATAGTAACTATAAAAAAAGGGATAGAATAAGCGTTAATTTTAGCAAGTATATATAAGTAGCACAAGAGAGACACGAGAGTCGTATAATCTAATGTGAAAATTTCTTTCTGTTTCAGCTTCCCATCAGAAGAACTGTGTGCTGTGATTTATCGTTCTGGGGGCCAAAACACGCGCAACAACGGACAACCCCACAGGACCGGGGGGTGCTTCTCGTGTCTCGGGAGGAAGGTCAGGGCCTGCATAGTTACCTTGGCTCTAAACAAGTCACAATAACGCGAGCTGCTTCCTCTCGAACAAAAAAAAAACAAAATTTTATCAAAGCAAAATCAGATCATATTCCACCACCTCCCCTTTAATATCAAACTTTTTTCACCCCCTCACCACTCAAAAACTACCCCATCTCCCCGCAACCCCCAAACCCCCGAACGAACGAACACAATCCAATTCCTGCGTGACACGCTGTTAAATCACTCGAAACTAAAAGATTCGATGCCTTCCAGGGACGATAATCGCTCCCTATCCACTGAGCAACGCTGGATCCCTCCTTCAACTATTAGACGCGATGCACTCACCCCAGAAAGCCGGAATGATGTCATCTTCAGAAAGGTGCGGGGTATCCTTAACAAGCTCACACCGGAAAAGTTCGCAAAGCTGAGCAACGACTTGCTCAACCTTGAGCTCAATTCCGATGTAATTCTTAAAGGCGTCATATTTTTGGTGAGTAAATCCCCCTCTATTATCCTATATAATATACTTATAAACATTTTTTTTGTCATTGAGAATTCAAATCTATCAGATCTAGTTTGGAATCGTTTGCAATTTTGAACGTAAACTAATTTGTCTGAGCTGATTCAAGTTTATATCCATTCTCTAGAGCACATGGGCTAATCACATGTGCAAATTGGATTTTCCTGCAGTATAGAGCGACTAAGTAAAAGTGTACCTGCAGTATATCGGAGCGGTCCGACTACTTGGGAGCTTTGAACAGTCGCTACTGGCTCGAAATGGCCGCGCAGAACTGGCCCATAGATTTGCATTCTTTCTAATATTTAACGTTGTTGTAACACTTGTCTTTAATTAAATCTATTAACGCTGTCGTGGAGAGCACCAGGTAACCCCGAGGCCGAGGCCTCGCAACCGAAGCACACAACAGGCACACTCGCCTATCGTGCCAGCCCTAATACTTTGCTTTGTTTGCCACAGATCTTCGAAAAGGCTCTCGATGAACCGAAATACAGTTCTATGTACGCACAGCTGTGCAAGCGGCTGTCCGAAGAGGCTGCGAACTTTGAGAACTCGCAGAAGCATGGCAGTGGCGGCGGCGGCGGCGGCGGCGGTGGCGTTGGCGGAGGCGGCGGCATTGGGCTTGAGCTGCACGGACGCAGCGGACTCAACCATCTGGAGCCCGGCAAGCGCTGCATCGACAGCACTTTCACGCGTATGTTGCTCAACAAGTGCCGCTTCGAGTTCGAGAATCGCTCAAAGGCCAACGAGGCATTCGAGCGGCAGGATGAGCTCAGCGCTGAGGACGAGGAACGCCGGCAGACGGCCAAGCGCAAGATGCTCGGCAACATCAAGTTCATCGGCGAGCTGGGCAAGCTCGAGATCGTCTCGAACTCGATCCTCCACAAGTGCATACAGCAGCTACTGGATAAAAGGCGTGGCGGATCCCGGGGGGACCAAGCCGAGGACATCGAGTGCCTCTGCCAGATCATGCGCACTTGCGGCCGCATCCTCGACACGGACAAGGGCGCCCAGCTCATGGAGCAGTACTTCAAGCGTATGAACAGCCTGGCCAAGAGCGGCGAACTGCCGCAACGTATACGCTTCATGCTGCGCGACGTCATCGAGCTGAGGATGGACAGGTGGGTGCCGCGCAAGGCTACCAGCACAGAAGGGCCCATGCCCATTAACCAGATCCGCAACGACAACGACGACAACCACTCGAGGGGCGGCGGTGGCATGTCCGGTGGAGGCGGCGGTGGCTACTACAACCGCAACCGGGAGGACCCGGGCCGCGGTATGGGCAGTGACCTGTTTCGCCGCATGGGCCGGGTGAGCCTCGATGTCGATAGCCTGGGCATCATACCGCTCAGCTCGCCGGGCTTCGCCATGAGCTCGCCCTTCAGTCCGAACGGCTTTGGCCCGGGCCCCGGTGCGGGCTCACAGGCCGGAGTCGGCCCCTACGGCCGACACAACCAGCGCAACCAGCCCGCTGGCTTCTACCCCAACCAGAACAGGCACCAGAACAATTATCAGGCCAAGCACAATCAGCAACAGCACAACTCGGCCCAGAACTACAACAACAGTGAGTATAATCAGACGCAGTCGACTATGATCAGTTGACTCTGAACCCCTCCGATACTAACTCGCGCTTTCTTTTGCAGACGGCAATAAAGAGCCCGTTAGATTCAACAAAAATAAAATGCTCATCGGACCACCGGAGGAAGTCTCCCTCAGGCCCTCAGCCAACTCTATGACGTTCAAGCAGCCAAACATCAGCCCTAACCTACCTCTCAACAACGGTAAGCTAGTCGGGAGCTAGACGAGTCGAGAAGACGACCGCTAGAAATAAACAAATTGCAATAACTAACGTGACGAAATTTACAGGTAACATGCGATCGGGAGGAATAGACCTGTTCCCTGGGCGCATCCCGGAGTCACCGCTTATGCGAACGGCGGTTTTGCGCAAGCCCAGCAGCCCCCCGCTCCTGCCCAAGGAAACGGCGCCCAGCATCGTGATCAAGCAGGGCCCCTTGGACAAGCGCGAGAAGGCTCGCGAGCGCAAGGACAAGGGCCCGACCAAGGAGGAGGTCATGAAGAAGGTCAACGCCATGATGGACGAGTTCGTCAACCAGGCCAACATTCCCGACGCCATCACGGCCTTCAAGGAGCTCAAAATACCCGAACGTTTCCTACGCTGCGCGGTCTATACCATCTACTCCAACACCCTCGACCGTAACGACGCCGAGCGTGGCCTCGCTGCCAACCTCGTCTGTCAGATGCGCAAGGAGGGCATCTTCAACAGCCAGCAGTACCACGACGGCTGGAAGGAGCTGGTCAACTCGATAGCGGAGAAGGAGAGCGCGGTGCCCTGCATAGCCTCGCACATCGCTCAACTGACCGCCCGTGCCATCGTCGACGTCTTGATGCAGCTCGCCGACCTGGCCTCTGTCACCGAGAATGGCCAGCACTATCCCCTCTTCCTACTCACCCTCCAGCAACTGCACAAGAGCCAGGGTAAGGTGGCTCTCACGCTGATCTTTAACGAGAGTAAGGTCAATCTGATCAGCCAGCTGCCAGAAGCTGAAAAGACCAAGGAGCGCCTCGGTGAGATCTTGGAGGATAGGGATCTGACCTTCCTCTATCCTCTATTGAGAATCCAGGGCGATATGTGGCGTCAGCTCGAGAGCGATCCAGCACCCAACAGTCTGTACAAGTGGATCAAAGAGAAGCTTGACCCCTCGCACCATTCCGATCCAGGCTTCATCAACGCCCTCATCACCGTTCTACTCAAATACATCACTCAGGTTCGTGCCTTATACTGCCTTACAGCATTCCTTTATCCAATAATAATGTCGTAAGCTAAATTTATGATTTTTAAAAGCAAAACAAATATGTATACATCATACGTGCATGAGGACGTCAGATAGAAAACGGAAAAGCGGAGAAAGATAATTAACTGTGTATTTTTTTAAACAGGAAACAACATTCCCATCCGGCACTAATCCATCAGTCATTCCTGAAAAAGCCCTGCAAGAAAAGGAGTTGGCGTTGCTAGGTAAATATCAGCGGATGCTACAAACACTTCTGCCGACCATCGAATCGCAGGTCACTGCCGTACATTCGTTGCAAGTTTTTTGCCTCTCGCAAACCTTCCCCAAAGGAATGCTCCTGCGCTGGTTCATAGCTCTTTATGATCTTTCAATTATCGACGAAGAGGCCTTTATGCGTTGGAAGGAAGACGTCAACGACGCCTATCCAGGAAAGGGTGATGCTTTGTTCCAGGTAATTATAAATATATCAATTTACATTTAATCTATAAACGAAAATTGTGCTCTGCACTTTGATACACGTTAGTCATACGATACAACTTAAAGTTTAATAGTATAAACTAACTCACGGTGCTTAGACCAAATTACTTGAACAACATTATAAATATCTAGAGTTTGATCATCTGCGTACATTTTTCCTCGAGTTCATAGTTGAAAAGTAAATAACGCTTTTTTTGTCACTAGGTAAACGCCTGGTTAACGTGGCTAGCTGAGCAACCATCTGAGGATGAGGATGATGAAGAAGATGAAAATAAAGGAGACAACTAAAGAGAGGAGTGTGCTCCGGGAGGGAAGCTGTCCTGGAGAAATAATATCTATGATTTGCGATAGATTTCCACTATCTCATAATCTAGCTGAGCCGAAGGTTTTGGTTTCATCGATTAAGTTGCCTCTATCAAAACAACAAGCATCCTGTGAGCTTGTCAGTGCCCTCCAGCAATCAAAAAAATTTAACAAATACTGTAAGCGCGTTAATTGATGGACACGAAGCTAAGCTTTGAAACAGTGAAAAAAGACAGAAAAAAATAGTAAAAGATTAATGATAAAATATAGAGCTATGAGCGGCGCTCGACAAAGTCTTGCGAGCAGGAAGTTTTAATGTCTTAGATAATTGAATATTAAATATTATGATTTATATAACGAGAGAAGAAAATGAAAAAAAAAAAAAAAAAAAAAAAAACGGGCCAGCGAATGACTATCGGTGCAGAGAAAACCTCTTTTAAGATTGAAAAGAAAAATGAAAATATGAAAAAACAGCATAAATAGGGGTTCAACTGAAAATAGGGTAAAACAGTAAAAAATTAGTCTGATGATTTGTATTGTCCGAGTTTTTGTCTAGTATTGTGTACGTGCCACGTTTTATAAGTCTTTTTGTCTGCGATTAGAAAAGAGCAGCCTGTTATCTCTGTGTACCAACTTTTACACTTATAATGAATTATTACTGCGTATTAACGTTATTAATTAAAAGCATTACTTGAGACATTCACTCGTACGAATGTCTGAACGATATTATTATCGACTTTCTGACGAACAAACTTTGATCTTAATCCCAAAGAGTGTAACTTAAAAAAGGATAGAAGTCGGCTAGCTGGTGAGCAAAAGTGCTTCGAAGCGTTAAATAACCATTTTGATGCTTCGAACGTTTTGTTGTCGAAGCGGAAAATGTAAGTGAGAAATTTATTACCGATAAAATAGAAATATCAATCAAAACACCATCTCTGCCTGTACATCTACTCGCTGCGCCATTCTGCGCCCAAACGTATGGAGGAAAATAGTAAACAGGAATGCGATTGAATAATTAATTATATAACAACCAGCAGCCAACATCACATCCCACATAAAGAAGAAAACATAACATAGCGAAAACTAGTGACACTTACTAAATCATATACGAAAAAAAAAACAAATAAACAAGCCTTGGTGTAATTTATTAAAGGAGATCCTTCCGGTTGTTCCGTCGACGACCAAAAGTTTTTCAAGCCTTTTACCTTCATTTCCTTTCTTATTCTTTACAAGTTTCCTTTTGAGTTTAGCTAAAGCATTAAAAAAAAATTACATTGTAGAGTTATTATGAAAAATGGCAAGTAAAAATGTTGTTCGAGCGAATCAAGCAAAAAATAAAAAAATAAATAAATAAAAAGATACGGGCGTCTGCTTCAGTAACCTTCAGCCCGGCTGATCGTTAAGTTTATGCAAATTTCGCCTGGATGTCGGTGCAATAATCGTGCTTGGCTGTTTTCGCACCGGAGCACGTTCTCTTATTTTTTTTTCTTTTTTTAAGTTTAATCGTAACAAAAATTAAAAGATCTTTGCATGTAACCATAAATCGTCCTCATTGACTAATGTATAAATAAGAAAAAAAATGAGAACAAAAATCATTGTTTAGTCAATTGCGTATGTACATAGGAACTTTTGTTATCACCGGACTGAAGCGTTTAATAGAAAAAAGTGATGTGAAGTTAAGCGTGTATTAATGCGTTCATCCTCTGTAGAAATTTGAATGGATAAAATCGAGAGAGGTTGGATGAAAAGTAAAATAAAATGGGCAACGTCGTGTATCGGAAGTACATTATGTTAAATTTATTGCTTCGCAATAATTAATGTAAGACACTCGATCGACCGATTACGAGACTTGTCGCTTTTTACACAAATACTAAGAAAATGCAAAAAAAAAAGGAAAAAGATATGAAGGAAACAATCTTCCGTCGATGTCTTCTGTAAAGAATAGTTTTTCTTTACTGTGACTCGTCCCTTTAATTGGAAGTCGGTCGAGTGTCTTTCAACTTCAAGTGTTATAATGATATAAAAATGAAAAGAAAGAAAAAATACGTCTTTATACCATTTTTCACATGCAAAATATATCTTTGTTTGTAATGTCGTGTACGCGCGAAAAGAAGTCAAAAGGCGTAAGGGAATAAAATCAGTTTACTGGAAACTTCGCAGCGCGACGACTCTGTCACGACTTAAAATATTTCTGCGTCGTGAAAAGCATCAATAATTAGAAAAAATGTTCATCCATCAAAAATTTATAATTGTTTCGTTTTTACCAGCAACGCTAATAAAGTGGATGCTAAAATTAATTTAGTAAAATAAACTACATTTGAAATTAATAATTATGTTTCAGTTAAAGCATAATTATTATTTTTTATCAATTTATTGTATTCATATTTGTGCTTACAGACATTATGCAAAATTTTTTTGAGGGACAAACTTTGTCAATCGAAGACGAAAGAATCGTCGCGCTTCGATTAAATTTATATTGCTCCCTTTTCATAAATCACACTCTGTAGCGACATAATATTCTAATTTATTTGAGCGTAAAAGTATCTGTTTGCACGTGGCATACAGTTTTTCTGTAGCGACATTATAGTGTAATATATAATGGCTATCTGTGGTATATTCATGCGTTTCTGTCTATCTCGCTTCGTATGTCATTAAAACTCGTAAATGTAATACACGCAGGAATACACCAAAAGGAAGAAACGTAAAATACAAGCCCATCTTTTTTATTTCTTTCAGTTTTTTCTTTTTACTTTTGCAAACAAAAGTAATTCACTTTCACGTCTTCTAAAGTTGTTTTTATTTAAACAGCAAGCCCTTCATATTATGTTTATTATTTCTTTTTCTTAACATTTGTCGACCAAGTTCGTCAAACTAGAGTTACGGGTGAATCCGATACATTATTGAAACTTTATTGATTAAGGCGATGTAGAAAAAGAAGATATCAGTTCACTTTATTTCACTGCTATGCATTAAATGAAACGCGTCTTGCTCAGTTAAATTTATTACAAATATGACCGGATGCTCAGATTTTTTGTTTCGGTGGACTTGCCGTTGATACATTTTCCACTATAAAGATAAAAAGAAAAAGTGAATATCAAAGACATAGTTTAACAGTATTAAGTAATTATGTTTTCATGGACGGCCATTGGATTATGAACACAATACATTGTATTGGAAGTGCGAGATCAAAGTGACGCGAGATTGAAAAAAAAAGATAAGAAAAATTAAATGAGTTTACAAAAGTACAGATTTTAATTTGATGCGTATATAAGCTCTGGACATCGAAACGAATCGTATGACGAGATCTTTCAATTATATCAATAAAACTGTTCCTAGGAGAAATCGAATATTTACGTTTCATGGAAAAAGCAACGTTATCATTTTGTTACAAGATATAATTTTTCTTTGGATTTTTTTTATTAATTTTTTTAATCAAGGAAGTCAGACGATTTCTTGAATAATGAAAAAACGTACCTATATTTTTATTTCGTGGCATTTGTGTCATACTAATGTTTTTATTAATAAAAAGAGATACATTTTAATCGTGAAATACAATTTTTTTTAATTGTAAAACGATTAAATTTGAATCGTACCATTCGATTCAATCTTAAGTTTAGTGATTTATGAAAAAACATTTTTATTTTATACGTGAGTATTGAATAAAAATTTCAGGCTCAATGTAGTATCAAGATTCAATGATTCTTTTTTTTTTAACATTTTTCAAGACTTAATTAATCTAGGGTCCTACAAACATATTTTAAATTTGTGGAAATTGAAATGAAATACTTATGTATCTAACAATAATCTGAATTGTATAAGTGCGACATTCTAGAGAAATGTTTACCTTAAAGATTCTTAAAATTACATTTTTGCAAACATTAATTGAATAAATTCAGTCTTATCGACAGCAAATTCGTTTTTTATTATATTAATAAAATACACATTCCTACTTTATTACTAAAATTTGTACCTAGCAAATGTATTTAATGATGCTCAATTGTGCCATTACATGTCCTTTATAAATGTTTCTAATGCTACTTAAATTATATTAGGATACAAAAATCTCAATCAAAACTGAATATCTCCAATGTTTTAGGTACATAAATTACGTAAAGTTGGGACTACCGTTACACAAGAAGTCTTACATAATGTATGAAGCTCGATACTTATTTAAAAAATAAAAGTTAAACCGGATAAGAAATGGAAGATATTAGAAGCATTTAATAAATCGATCGCAATTAGAATTTTTTGAATTATTATATCTAGAAAAATTTATTTTTCAATCAACTGCAAACCCGTTACTCTTCAGTTTGTCAAATGGTTACTTCAGGCTGCTGCAGCGGATTTTCGATATTTCTAAACCATTTATATACTTATAAATAGTCTTGTATGTGATGATTTTGTCAGACAAAAAAAATTTTGTAGGTATAATTTGACTTATTGGTTTAGATCAAAAGAAGCTGAATTTGATTAAATTTAGAGTCAAGGATAAATCTTGGATTTTTACATAAGCATTTGCTAAAAAATAATGGCTAAGCATCGATTTATATTTTTGAAAATGATGGCATTTGAAAATATATGTATGTATTGTTCAATAACTTTTATTACATTTTGCTTACTTAAAAATGTTTTTATTTTCCTTTAACGAATATGAAATAATAATTCTCATTTTTATGTTAATTTCCGTTGGAAAAAATTTTTAAATTACATGTTATAAAATAAAGTAAATTATAGGTTGTCTGATTAGTCTTTATCGGCAGGAAAGACTTCGGACTTTGAGCAAAAGTGTTTCAATGGCATTTAAAATAGTTGTATGTACAGCAAAATTCTGCAGACGTAGATTTGCAAAAAAGATGGCATCAACATGAGAATTGCGACAGAGCGTGAAAGCGACGCTTGGGAAGGATTTTCGGAGTTGCACCTTGAAACTGAGTAATCACGTATTGTTTCATGCTATCATTTTCGTTGCGTAATTGCACGTGCCTGCTGCTACGAATTATGCCTCCTGAATAAAATTCAGCGAATAGCTGAGGAAATACTGTAAAAATATTTATTTTCGTTTCTACATCACGATTCTTCAACGCATTTTTTCATTAAATTTCAGTTTTTTAACGCTCTTTATAACCAGGTAAGTTATGATTTGTTTACACATTATCTCGTACTCGGAATAATCGGACATTTTATCTGCATGTGCATACAGCGTATACGAAGATAAGCAGATAAGTGATGAAGAAATACTTGTTTATATAATTGTTCACCTACTTTTTTCAAAATAACTGGTACTTTATAAATTAGTTGTTAAAAGACAAAGAAAATATTTTTCAGCTCATGTATTTTACTATTCATAATTTTTTGTATTATAACCAGACATTTTTAAAAACGATCAAATTGTTAAATGGAACAGTAATGTTTAATGTACGTGCGTATTACGATCAAGATTATGTGTAACGAAATATATTCAAAACTTCCTTTTCGTTTTATTTATTAGAAAAGTTACAACGATTCTTTTGTGAGCTACACATAAGCTAAATAACTTCACTCTTATTCTGTTCTAATTCCAGCATTATTAGATAATTACGTCGGCTACAATTTAGTCATACACTTTAGTCACACACTACACAGTAGATATCCAATTGAGTGTTCGTGTTTAGTTTAATTGATAAGACTTGTAAATTTCAATATTACGAAATTACAAGTTATAAATTTATAGAAATTTGTTAAATTTATTTAATTAATAAGGATTGTATCTATTATTTATAGTGTTATAGTAATAAATAAAAAAAATAGATTGCCCTATCATGAGAATATTTAAAAAACATACCTATATCTTTAATATGTTGTATTTATAAATTGAATTACAAAAGTACTAGTAAAAATTCGTATTTCATTCGCGTTTCATTTATTAGCATTGACCTGTAAAGGACGAATGTTTTTGCATAACTTTTTATATTGTCGAAGCAGAACTTTCTATAGTCTGTATTAAAGTGTTACGCGGCAAACAATACACGATCTCACTCGCGTCCAAAAATTGATTCTAATTTTATAAAATGCAGTTATATTTTATTTATGAGAACGAAAATAAAGTAAGTTTTTTTTTTCTATTTTTACTCATAAATTATTTAGAAATTGAGAACAATGAGCATAATTGTCTTTCTCTAAAATAATTAAACAAAGTCAACCGATCAACTTCCTGTATAAATATATCAGACATTGTAAGTATTAGAGTGAAAGAGTAAGAATAATTTGTATTGTCAAGGAAAAATATGTTGGTAGGGGGAGCGAAATGAGATATAGCAGTTGCATAGACATCTGTTTGTCCAAATTAAATTTTTATTAAACACGGTTTTCTGTAACATCGAGGACGAATCATAACATAAATAATTATTGATCAGTATCACTTTCAGCGCTCAACAATGAATCTACTAGTAACACTGGAAGATAGTACTATGGGTGGGGGGCAGCGGCGGCGGCGGCGACGGCGGCGGGCGGCGGCGTCCTCTTCGCATCCTTTCTGCCAGTGCTAGACTTTTTCTCACACATTCTCCCTCTCTTGCTCGCACGCACCCTCTCACTTTTCCAAAAATCCTCGCTCCTCTACCTCCTCTACCTCGGCATTCGCTCAACTTTCTCACTCTAACTCACGTGGATCTGGTATTTTATTTTTTGTTTCTCTTTCACACTCGACATGCATGCTCGGTTGTAGCTACACGAGGTTTTGGTATAATACGCGAGATTAATACCTGGCACTAATCTCTAGCCCTAAGCCGTTAATAACACAGCGCCAAAAGCATCGGCAATATTCCGTGGTATGTACAACACACACGCGCGCACTATATAGGTTCACCAGTACCATTCATTATATATGTGTATATAAATATGGATATCGATGGATAGACATATATTTATATATACGTATAGATAGAAATTACACTTGCTTTCTTATGTTCCCCTGGCTTTCTCAGAGATCTCGGAGATTTTCGAGGTGGGATGCAGAGATGCTTATATTATAAACATAAATAAACAAATACGTTATCCTATATTCATGTATTTATGTTTACGTATTTATATAATGTATACATGTAAATATATAACAGGTAACAGAAGAGAGGATATACATTGTGTAACGCGTGCTAGTCGCTCATTTCGGAAAAATCTTCTCGGTAACGTGCATTTTATTTTAGGTTATTTCTGATTACAGTGTTTCTTGCTTTCTTTCAATTATGCGTCGATAATAGTATACAAGCTCCCGCATACGGATTCACCACCGCGGAAAAAGTTGCTCCTCCACCACCGCGCTCCCCCCGGCTCGTTTTATATATTTCCCCCTTTTGTGAATTTCTCTTCTCTTTCTAATACCTCATTTGACCCTTTTCGCGTTTTTAGCTGGAATCGCTTTCGCCCATCGTTCTCAAACTTTCTTTCACGCGCTTTCTCCCCTTTCTCTCTTACCACTGTTGCAGAACTATTATTATTTATTTCAATCCCTTTTCGCCAATTGCTCCCGCTCTCATTCGCAACGCGCGCGCGCGCCCATCGTTCTTCTCTCTACGTTGAGCGCCTTCCCTCGTTCTTCGATTTTAGCATATCGTTTCCAAACTGGCATGAGAATTCGAACGAGCCTTATTTTTTATCCTCCACTTTTATTTTACTTTTTTTTTTATTGTTTTCTTTTTTCATGTCCCTCGTCCGTCGGTCAGTCCATGTCTTGGTCGCTAGACTCTTTTTTTTCATTGGTCTCGGTAAACGATGTTTCCTCCGCAGCTGCAGGTGCATTTCTGTACGATTTTCAATCGCGTCTCGGCATATAAAGTGTTGCTCGCAAAGATGGACATTTTCAACGGTTGATCGCTAACTTTGACACTGACAAGGAAAAACGGCGGCGACAAAGCTTTCCTCGAAACATCGATATGATATTTTGCTGAAAAATTTGCTGGTAAGAGTAGTACTTTGCGCATGGATATAAAAACATCTTGCCGTCGATTAAGCATCAAAACAAAGATAAAGATCTCGCAGCAGCGAGAAAAGTATCGCGTGTCAAGTGTCAATTCCAAAGAGCTCTCGGATGAAAGTCCTGCAGAAATGCACCTGCAGGTTGAGCTTGTTTTCGTCTGCATCTTGTTTTTATAGATAGGAAATACTGCACAATTGATAAGACGCAACGAGCGGTCGCGTGATCCCCTCCCTCTCGCTCGCAAAGTGTCCACACGCCGGTGTGCGATGTCGATCGGCGGTTAATAAGTAACGAGTACCTTGCGCGCGAGTATCTGGTTTCGATGTTTACCTGCGTCGTATGGTCTGTCGAGGCGCAAGGGGGGAACCAGAAAATGTAGGAAGTGAAAAAGCTGATATCGAGCACCAGCTCTCGTGGTCCCGTTCGCACCTCGCAGACGACGCGCGCCTCTTTCTTTCGTCTCGATAGGGGATTATATTGCACCATTGCCGCGAAAGCGAAGGGAGGTTTCGACTGCCCGAGAACATGCACTCCAACGGACAAAGTGCCGCTGGAGGGCTCCCACATGTTCCGGTGCAGTGGCGTCCGCTCGTTCCATCGCGTTCTTTTTATCTCATCGTCTCGCATGGATCATGCTTTTTTCATCGCTTCATTTTTTTTCTTTTTTTTTTCTTTAACTGAACGAACTTATTATTGGAATGTACAAATTTTTTTAAAGATTCTCTCATTAAAATCCTCTCCGTAAAGCCCTGACTCTTATAATTATCGGCTCTCTATCCTTTTTCACTCGCACTCTCTGCTCTTTTTAGCTGTTTTTCTTCGCCTATTCTGCATAGATCCGGTTTTAACTTATCTGCGTACTTTGTATATATCGCTTCCCAAAACACATTCAACCTAAATAACTCGACTTTACTCCCTCTTTCTCGCGCTATTTCTCTCTTTCGCATCACTACATGTGTGTGGGTGTGTGTATACCTTACTGTGAGTTTACGTGTATATGCGTGTACAAGTGTGCTTTCTGCTGCTCTCTCGCATCTCTAGCTGGTCGAAGATTATTAGCGCAAAGGGTCGATAGTTGGTCTTTGCGGCGACCCTCCGTCAG
>UELV01140870.1:0-22066 GCA_900490015.1 Megastigmus stigmatizans | reverse complement strand
TTGATAAACAGCAATAAGAAATTATAAAAACCGATGAATACAATAAAAATTTATTTATCAAAAATTATTAGTATATCTTTTATTACTATATTTCGCCAGATTTTATCAGTTTCTATCTAAATTAATTTCTGGCAGAAATATATTTTTAAATATTGTAATAATACTAGAATCACGCTTAACTGCTTTCGCAAGCAATAAACCAGGTCTATAAGTTCATTATCATATGCACCTTTATGTGTAGCTTACCATCATGCTGATATTTCCTTGTTTGTGAAAATCCTTAAACATGATTTTAATATTTCTATACACTTAACATCATATTTATGAATTAATTTTAAGTTTAAATTAAATTTAATTTTAAACTAAATTTTGGGATCTATATTATTATACATTATTATTATTTTTAATACAGACACATAGAGTGGATTTGCGTACTCCAAGAGGCTTAGCATGCAGCTTTAATATAAGGATTTTCTAAAAGATAAAGCTTCGTATAAAAGTAACAATAAAAAATCATTTTATTCATCTATAAAAAATTATATAATTATATAAACGGAATTCATACATAATTCTTATTCTTATTCGTTTACTTTACTATTCTTTTTCTTCTTAGTATTTAAAATAAATTCAAATAAATAAATGCACAAAAAATGTTGCTGCACTAAAAACTTTGACTTTGTCAATGCAAATGCACTATACAAGCAAATTGATTATAGTTTTATTCTATCATTTGCTGCAACTGGATCCATTGGAAATAATCTGATGATAAGTACCTTTTTGATACAAGCACAATCAATAGACTCACCACGTTTATTTGCAAATTGCACTTTCCGCTTTTTTTTTTTAAAACTGCAGCCGAATCCTGTCAAGCAGCCGACATGTCTAACCTTTTATTTGATTTCAAACGGGCGACCGCCGAGCAGATGGACAAGCGCGTGAGAATGGAGGAATGAAGGGAATCGGTCCGGGTCCGATTGAACTGACTTCTCTCCCGCTGCGTGAAGTTAGCTTACTCCGGGTAAATCCTATCAGCTGTGCACTCTTGCGCTCTGAACTTAGCTGTAGGGAGTAAGTGAACGATCTCGATGCCCAACGCTGATTATAACAGTCGAGCGAGTCTAATCTTGACTCTTGTCCGGACAACTCACGACCCGCGCGGTAGAGTTTGAGTAGTTCGACGCTGATTGGCTGACAGTGACGCGCGCGCTTTTAACTGCGAGGAGGACCGCGAAAAGATCGAAAAACCCAAGAAGTCCGGGTTTAATCTCACCTTTGGGCACTTTTTTTTACACTAATGGCTTTTGTTCTTTGTAATACTCATAAATATTCATGATATTTTACTTTCGTTGATAATTATAGGAAAATTATGGATTTTTTACGAGACGCATCTCACTCAAATTTTCAGGGATCACTTATAAATTAAAAGTACCTACGCATGATTGGTCTGAAATTATTTTAAAATTATTATTTTGTATATAAACCAATGACATAAGTAAATATTGTTGAAAATAAAAATTGAAGAATAATAAATACAGATTGGAATGAAAAGTAGAGCTTAGGGTCAATCGTACGAAACCAACGTCATTATTTGGAATATAAAAAGACGTTCAATTCAAAAAAAGTTTGGCCCCTTTATTACTTGAAGGTATATATATATGTGGATAAAGACTTAATTGAAAATCAGTGTTTTCTATACTCGTCTGTTTCTACTTCCACGTAAGGTAAATAGACCCAAAACATGGACAAGGTGAAAACTGGTACGTGTACTCGGTACGTGTACTCTATTGAGACAAAATTGTCACGAATCAAATAAATCAAAATATATTATTGTATAGTATTATAATATATAGTATTAAATATGAACTGAAATTTTCGGAGATAAAAATTGCTATGAATCACTAAAGAAATTTGTGACAACAAAAATCTCTGTGAATTGTGGATGGAATTTCATTTCATATGAATGGTTACATCATTACCGAGGTGGAGACTGAGTTTTTTTACAAAAATTAATTTCTATTATTATTATATATAGTGTATATAAAACATAGCACATTCCCTAAAAAAAAAAAAATATAATTAGCTGGAAAATATAGCTTAGTTGATTATTCGCTATGCTTAATACGTGGAAGTAGTAACAGTAGAGTATAGAAAGGCACTGATTTTTAATTATGTTTGTATCCCATTCAAGTACTTAAAGAGGTCAATTTTTTTTTAAACTATAAGTAAATGTCTTTTGGTATTCTAAATAATTACGTAGCTGGTTTCATACGTTGCCCCTAGACTCTACTTTTTATTCCAATCTCGTGAGCATCCTCCTTTCTTTGTACAATATAATATTTATTTAAATGAAAATAAAGAAATTTCTAAAATATTAAGTAATAAATTATAATTTATGTATATATGTATATATGCTATCTAATCTAATCTGCATTTACGTTTTATATATATAGATAAACCTTAATAAACCAAACCTATATATGTATATACACATTGCAAAGTAAAAAGTCAAAGTGAAATAGTTGCGACGTGGCTGTATTTTCTTCATACATCGAAAGGAAAAGCGCGCGTACAACTCCGCAGTTGGTAAGTACGCGTATACAGTATGATGTACACGTAGAGTACATCTCTCTGCTCTCTCTCTCTCTCTCTGTCTCTGTCTCTGTCTCTGTCTCTGTCTCTGTCTCTGTCTCTGTCTCTGTCTCTCTCACAGACCAACCATATTACAGATTACAACTTGCCCAGCTCAGGCGGTATATATATATATATGCTGTCGCAATGAACTACTCGCGCGATGAGTGTCGTGTCTCACGTACTCTCGTGTGTCGCGTTGTCGCGCCGTAGGGGCATGTTGCTAATCATGTGTTTGGCGTTTCGGTTTGTTGCTTAAATCAATGGCCACTCAATCAGGCAGCCTCAAAGTACAGTGCAGACTGCAGGAGTAGCGGTAGGAAATACGACCACGGGGAAGGGATCATCGAGTTGCCAGTGTGTCATGCATCCGACTAATATCAAAATTTCGAGTGCAAAGACGAGTCTGATCGGGCGAATATTTCACCGCCGCCGCCGGGCTATCGCACGATACGAGAGCAGCCGTTAGGCAAATACACAAAAATTCGCATAAGTATTTCATTGCGCGCTTTATGCAGACGAGGACGCGAGGGACACAGTGCTAGCCCCTGTGTTATCCTTTCGAATCTCCAAACGGTAAGAAGGTGGAAAAGCACACAGGGAATAAGAGACCGCGATGGTGACGGTAGAGGAGATTAAGAAGATTTATCCATTGCACTGGCTGGTGTGGAACAATAACTATACCGAGCTTGACAAGGAGATTGCTACTAATCAGGTGAGACTCCTTTAGAATGTTTTGCAACTGTTTTGTTTTCTCATTACCTATTTATATTGTGCGGTGAGAATGAGAAAAAGGTGTTGCCACGAGTCCGCGCGATTGGTTAGCGGATAGAATTTTTACGCTGAAATAACGTTTTATTGATTTACTACATGCTTTACTGAGATAAAATGATTGAGACTGATCTTTTTAGTTTCCGACTTTTCGGAGCAAATAGTTTTTTTTTATATATATATAGATAGATTTAACTGGACGTATTGTCGTTATTGCAGAGGAAGTAATTTTGCAATTTTGTTAATTGTGAGAATGACAGATTAAGCCAATGTGCCAATGTCCATGTGTATTAAATGTATTAAAAATTTGTTTTTTCATTCAATTAATTAAATTAAAGGTACATTTTATTGCAAGATTTGAGATTTGTAGTGCTGAAAAGCAGTTTTTATATGAAGCCTCACAGTTGAAAGAAGCCATACACACATACTTCCTTCTTGATATTATGCTTTATATATGTTTTATCCTTCTTTTGTTTCTCTTTCTCTTATTACATATAAAGATATACATATGTATCATTACATTTTTAAACTGTAATCTATTGTATATAATTCAATATCTTATTTTCAGCATGACATTGAGTTACACGACAATAGGGGCAGAACGCCTTTGATGTTGGCTGTAACTTTAGGTCACACAGTCTCTGCCATGGTTTTACTTCAACATGAGGCTAATGTTAATACAGAAAATACACAGGGTTGGAGTGGTAAATTTTATAGATACATATTTTTAAATTCAGTAATAAGTTAGCATTTAAAATATGATTAAATTTTATTGACATTATTTTTAGTCGTACAAGAAGCCGTTGGTACTGGTAACCCAGAGTTACTACAGATGGTACTTACAAGACGGGATTATCAGAGATACTGCAACCGAGTTGCTGGCATTCCAGAGCTGCTTCATAAACTTAAACAGGTAAATTTTGATAGTTTTTATATAATATATGTATTGGTATACATATATACATATATATATATATATTACTTTTTGTAGAATGAATTAAAATGAATTTAAATGTTTTTAGGCACCAGATTTTTATGTAGAAATGAAATGGGAATTTACTAGTTGGGGTGAGTTTGTAACATAAGCTTCTACATTAATTGAGTATTAAATCAATTCAAATGATAATTTCAATTTTAGTTCCTCTTGCCTCACGAATGTGTCCAAGTGATACATATAAAGTTTATAAACAAGGTAGTAATGTTCGTATAGATACTACTCTGCTAGGTTTTGATCATGCAAATTGGCAGCGAGGAAACCGTAGTTATGTTTTTAAAGGACAAAGTGAGTATTTACCTCATCTGCTTTTAACAAGTATAACAAATTAATAGTGATTGAAATTTTTGTTAAATTTTTTTTCATACTATGATTATATTTTTCCACTCAGTTTTGTACTTTTAAATTAATTTTTAAAAAAAGCAGCATTATAATAAATTTATTAAAGTTACATAAAAAAAGATAAATGTTTTTTTTAAGTTTCATATTACTGTGCATAAAAATGATTTTAAGAAAAAGATTAATTAAGCTCTTTATACACCAAAGAAAAGTATTTAAGACATATATTATGTGCTTTTTTTCTAATAAATAGATTTCTTAACCCAAATATGTATATTTAAAATTTACATGAGTTAAGAAATGGATAATTTTTGTTTAGCAAACTTTGTTATTTATTTTAATGAATTCTATTATAAAATTTATTGCTTATAATTTATTATCAGTGCAACAAACGCAAAGTGTACCAGTGGCTATAAGATGTGAACGCAGTTATGTGTTCAGCATGCAAAGCGATGATTCAGGTGAATGTTTACACCTTGTAGATTGGTTTAAAGATAAAAGCCATTTGTATTTAAAAATCTGCTGTAATCGTATTAATGATAATTAAAACATTGTAGTTGCTACAAATTAAGTAAAAAATTGCAAAAAGCGTATTATAGAATATATTGGCATTTTGGTTATACCACTTGTATTCACTTATTTTAAAAGTAAAAAGAATTTTCTTTTTTGTTATAGACGATGGTGCTACTATGATGGAAGTAGATCATGAAACAAGAAAAGTTTACGTGGAACATATGAAACTCCTTGGTGATGATAATGTTCAATTAATGGAACCATCGGAAGAAGGTGTTTTAGCACGTTTAACAAATCCTATAGTAACAACTTACATAGATACAGATAAAATCAGTTTTGAAAGGTAATTTGAAAGTATAAAATTAAATTAAGGAATATATATTGTAATATCTATACATGTTTTTTAGGAATAAAGCAGGAATTTGGGGTTGGCGGTCAGATAAAAGCGAAGCAGTAAATGGACATGAATGTAAAGTATTCAGTGCTAGTAATGTAGAATTAATAACAAAAACGAGATTAGAACATCTATCGGAAGCGGACAAAATTAGGGCTAGGACACCTCGAACTCCACTGCAATCTTTTCTTGGTATTGCTGAACAGACACAACAGGAAGGTGCTGCTTCAATAAGTGTAACTATTACTATACTATATTATCTTTATAAATATGAAATATTATGTTTTATACATTTTAGTAACTTTTTTACCACAATAATATTATGATACAATTATTTGTATCTGTGCATAACTATTAATTTACAGCTTTTTACCAATGGCTATAAGAAAAAAAAATATATATATCTGTTGAAATCAAATTATATTTGTGATTAATGTTACCAATTTTAGGAAGAATACACGAATGTGGGAAATCCTTGTAATGTTACACCTGAAGAATACTTTGACCCAGAAGTCGATTTAAGTAGTAGAGATATTGGTAGACCAAAAGAAATAAATACGAAAGTACAGAAATTTAAGGTATATATAAATGATTATTCACTTAATGCTTGATACTGAACATAAAATGTATGCTAGTGATTTATCAAAAATTTTTATGTTTAGGCTACATTGTGGTTAAGTGAAGAATATCCACTTAGTCTGCAGGAACAAATTATGCCAATAGTAGATCTTATGGCTATAACTAGTTCGCACTTTGCTAAATTAAAAGATTTTATACAAATGCAATTGCCATCAGGATTTCCTGTTAAAATCGGTAATAATTTTTATATTACGTTTAATTACAATTTGTTTAACTTTTACTCATACCTTTAATTAAATTACAGAGATTCCACTGTTTCACATTTTAAACGCAAGAATAACATTTGGAAACATCTTTGGATTAGATCAAGAAGTGCCGCATGTCGGTCGCTTAGAAGAAGCGAACCGATTAACTTGTCTATTAGATGATGTATGCTTTGAAGCTCCAACAGGATACACAAAATTAGGTACTTTTGTATTTCTTTAAAACAAAAAAAAAATATATTATAATTTTATAATAATTATGTTTGATTTTTAAATTATTAGGTGCTGAAGTACGAACTCAATTTAGTATCGAAGAAGAAGACGATTTATTACAATTTGCAATAGAACAAAGCCTTCTTGATGCTGGTAGTGAACGCGACGAGGTAAGAATATTAAAATTGAACGTGATGCAGTAAGAAGTTATAAAACCAAAATCTTAAATTTATTTTGAAATCTCTTACTTAGGTGGATATATGGGAAGCTCTAAAAGCACAAAAACCATCTCGTCCATGTACACCTAGTATGACTGCAGAAGAGGAACAACAACTCCAACGGTATTTTAAAACTTTATTTTTTGTGAATGCTTAACTAGATGTTCACAATAACTCTTCCAATTATTTGTTTTGCATGTTTTCTGTCCTGTCAAATTAATAACACATAGGCAGGTAGGTTACACAGGAGCACTTATCTATACATGAAAGCAGTCTTTACATTTGCAGATTAAGGTGGTTCTTATCTCGACTCTGATCAAAATAACTCCTAAAAACACCACTTGCTTTTTCATTATTTTTGACTTATAAGTGCAGTTATCTAACCTAATCTTAAAACAATATTATTAATAGTTTGATAACATGTAAATAATAAAAATACACATTTACCATATGGTCATATTTTAATCAATTTATTATACCAATGTTAAATTTTTTTTTTAAATTTGCAATGATATGACTTAATATCATATGATATGATATGATATATATTTGATATGATATGATATGACTTTATTAATAAAGAACCCGAATTTTAAGTGTTCTAATAAATTAATAAAACATTATACAAGGACTACCTTAAAACATTCTTGTCTACTTACATTAACACAAAATAATGTCCTAAAACATGTAACATTGGGTACAAAATATTAACTTTAGCCACAAAGCCATTATAGTTTTGTAATTTAATGTTTAGATGCCCAGTGATTCACACATGAAAAATATTAATAATAAAGTTCGTTAATGATTTGATAAAGTAATTATTTTTTTGTTCAAATAGAGCCATTCAAGCAAGTATGGAACTATACCAAGAAACGGCTGGTGGGTGCAGTAGAGAAGATGATATTAATGCTGTGAGAGACAGTGAAGAAGCAAGTAATGATACTTTGGAAAGTGCAGCAGAACAACTGAGATTGGCATTAAGACTTTCTGAACAGCAACAAATGGAAGAGGAACAACGTCGCCTTCTTGAAGAAGAGACATTTAGACAAGTTTTAAAGCTTTCACTCACTGACAAATGAATTTTTTCAATTTTGCAATCATAGAGACATAAAAAAAGACTTGCGCAGCATTCCTGATAAAATAATTGAAAAATCTTCCAGCTGCGTTATAGGAGAAAAAAAAATTCAATTTTCATAAATTATAGAGAACATTAAGTCAAGCATAATATGCAGGGGATATTTGTTATAAACTTTACAAGTATATTGTGCGGTTAGAGAAAGTGGGAATGACAAGTTAGTGACACAAATGAATGATTTAAATTATGTTATTTATTTCTTAGCTACCTTTTATATGAAATGATAATAGAATTGATTTTAACTGTATGGGCAATGAAGTCTTGTAAATCCTACAACGATCCACCTTTATTATTATAAGAATTCTTTGTCAAAATACCGATCTCAAAAGGTATACAAGCGAATCCTATTCGTTGAAAGTATAACATAAGTTATTAAATTTGTCAATATTTGAAATAAAACGCTTATGATTCTCAAATTTTAAATATTAGTTATTATTCTTTTAAAATGCAGATTTTAATGTATAATGCAACATAATCAAAATCTGTAGCTAAATCATAATTCATATTTTATTATAATAGTATTATTTAATCAGTCATTGCATTCTAGTTTGTGATCATTTTAGTCAAATTCTGATTGAGCCCTAAAACACAATTTTTAATTAATAAAAATATTTTAAATAATCTTTACACAATTATAAAAAATCATAATTAATACCTTTTAAATATTGTGCCTAAAATTGTTGCACTTTCAGAGAAACGTTGTTCATTTTTATGAGCCTGTTGATGCCATTTTCTACGAACAGCTCCCCAATGTTCCCTATGTTCTCTCATCAATGATTCCCGTGATTTTAATACAATTCCTTCCTAAGAATATTACAAATGATAGTTTTTGTATGTATACTTAAACAAGTGGATATATTTTGTCTATACTTTATCACTTACATAATCTAAATTAAGTTCCTCTTTTTCAACTGGAATGGGTGATGGTATTCGATTCCTTGGAAAAGCTTCTTCACTAGGCAATGGTGGTGGTAAGGAACCAACATCTTGTATATCTCCATTAGCATCAAATAAATTACTGATACTATTAGCCTCAGAAACTGTTTCTGGGCTTGGACTTCTAGCTCTAAAAGGTTTATAATATTTCGTAAAATATAAATTTTATTTGACAATTTTTTTATATTAGTTAAACTTACTTTGGAACCAGATTTGGATTTCGTGGTTGATTAGCCATCCATGCTCGGCAAATTGGATATAGAGGAGTATCTTCTTGAAATTGTGCAAGATCAACACTTCTGTCAAAAAGTTTCATAACATAGGTATGATGGAATGCAGAGTCTATGTGCATCTGTCTACGTCTTTTCATTTTACGTGACTGACTTTGTACTTGTTTTGGTCGATATAAAGGATCTCTAAAAAATTTTATTCTGTTAAGTATACATTATATATCGGTGTAGCTATTCACACAAAAGAATCATGTATCCATGTAATTATATGTATTTACATTTTCTTCGGTGTCATCCTATATTCAATTGGAGTATCATCACCTGAATCAGCAGATGATCCTTCGTCACTAGGATGCAGTAATTCTCGCAAAGCTCCTCTAAATCGGTCCCTAGCCATTAAGATATTACTATCTGTTTGAAATAAATGGAAATGATGTATAAGAATATTTTTGTTACAAGAATATATTGATGAAAAAAAATTAAATGCTCTGCACTATTTATTCAATCTTTACCAATTTCATCTTTCACTTCTATTTTGATTAAGTCTGGAACTGGTGGTTGAACTCCTCTTCTTTTACCCATTTTGACTTACTTATATTTTATTATACTATAAATTAATATTCATAAATTACTAAATTAAACTCATTTATAATATAACTTTTAGGTTGCGATTGCATAGGTATAAACACAAATAATAAGGCAAACAAATATGAAAAAGAGAAGGTTTCTGTTGATTGTTGAGGCTGCCTTCACATTACACATGAGATGGAACCGTCCCGACGAATCACGGATAACATATACATATATATACTAATAACATAAGTATATGAGAACGAGAGAATGGCTTGCGAAACGCGCGAGACTTTTTCCGCTAATGTCTCTCTCGTATGGGCTTGAATGTATTCCGTCAACGGACAGTTCCGTCTCATGTGAAGGCAGCCTTAACCCTCTAGCGGAGAATTATCGAACTATTCCAATAAAAAAAATAAACAAAAAATCCCTTGGCTGGCTTTGGAGTTAGTTTGGGTTGCTATTTGTTAGTGCTGGCTCAGCTCAGGCTAACCTGACTGAGTAGTACAGAACTGTTTTGATAAATAATAATTGATTAAACGATTAACAGTCAATTTAAAGTTTATAATAGTACATAAATAATATATAAAAATAATTAAAACTACTTCTTTCTATCAATAAAGCATTTAAAATTTAACTCAGTTATTGAGAAATCGTCTTTTTGTGTAAAGGGTAAATCAATCTAGTAGCATTATTGTAAATGGCATATATTTTTATCAAACAATTCTGTTTATTATCAAAATATTTTACAAATTTAAAATCATTGTAATTGAAATCATCTGTATTATACAAGTACAGTGTACAGTACCTTGTACCTATAAATTATTATAGATAGGGTAGGCATTTATTGGTAGATTTTACCTGGTGAGTGGAGCCCTGTACCCCCTCCCCAATTGGTAAATACATACATTATTAGCCGGCAAAACAAAGAAGTAAGCCTCGTGCATCTCGTGCTCGACATGATCCAGCAAAGTAAATTTCTAATGGGATAAAGATACAAAAACGTACATTTTGATTTAACAAGAAAAATAGTTTTTTTTAAGGTACGTATAAGCAACGAAGATAGACTCTAACTTATAGACTTAGGGTCTATCTTCGTTGGTATAAGTACGAAATGGAACATGTTTACGAATCTTTGAATTATTTTAATAATTGAAAGCAGAAAATACGTTGAGTAAATTTTAGAAGCATGGATACTTTTACAATGTTTAAATTTCTTTGAGTGTGAATCTGTAAATAATATAAAATATTGAAAAAAATAAGTAATAATTAAAATTCGATTATATTAACAATTTTTCATACTATTTCGAAAAAATGTAGAACTGTCCTTCAAATAAATAGTACTTATTAGCAACGAATATAGACGTATATTCGTTGTTTTTAGTATCTAAATTTATTTAGTGTAGTACTTACATATTTTATTTTTTTTTTCAATTATGAATTACAGTTCTAAAAAATTCAATTATCTACAAGATTATGTTTAATTTCAATGTTACTGTTGGTAGTGTTTATTTTACTTGACTCCACTATTTTACATAATTACACACTCTTTGTTGATAAATATAAGTTTTACCTACATGCCTTATTTAAATATAAAGAAATACATATAACAAATTTAATTTTAATATTTAAAAATGCTTTATTATTTACAGCGAAGCACACTTTTTGTTAGAGGGAACTACATAATTGTGCCACAATGTTTGTTCAAGTGAAATTAATGATAGCAGGAAAATTTGAAAGGTTTCATAAAAAATTAAATAGTCAAACTGATCTTGAATTTCGAGTCCGTACAGCAGTACAAGCATTAGAAGATGTTCTGCCTCTGGATGTACTTTGTGAATGTAAAGATTCTCAAGTGTCAGCTAGTTTACGAAAAGAAGCGGATAAATTATTTTTTGCACAAAAAGGAAATATTGTAGCGCTTTTACAAGCATGGGAATTTTATTCAAAAAGTATCGCTTTGGCAGAAAATACTTCTCGAGAATTACCACTAGCTTATGCAAATAGATCAGCTATTTTATTTAACTTGAATAAATTTGCAGAATGCATAAGAGACATTAATAGAGCACTCGAATTGAATTATCCTGATGTTTTAAGAGCAAATTTGTTAAGAAGAAAAGCTAAGTGTCTTAAATTACTAGGGAAACCAGAAGCTGAAGATGTATGTGAAGAAGCAAGGCGATGGTTACAAAATATAAACTTAAAAGAAGAAAACAAAGAGCAACTTGAACAAAAAATACAGATTGCTAAAAAAATAACAGAGCTTCCAAAATTAGACGACAGTAACTCAAAAATTTCTTTACCAAGCATTAATAGGAATGAAAAAATTCCGTGTGCTTCAAATGCTATCGATATTCAACAAAACAAAAAGTATGGAAGACATATTGTAGCAACCCGAGACATTAATGTTGGTGAAATTCTTGTGATCGAGAAACCCTATGCTTTACTTTTGAAACCAGAATGTATCTATACACACTGCTCACACTGTTTTGTAAGAGCTTGGGATAGTATTCCTTGCCCTCATTGCGTTCATGCTATGTATTGCTCTGAAAAATGTAGAAATGAAGCTTGGGAACAGTATCATGATATTGAATGTCCCATTAAAGGCTACTTTTTAAGCCTAACTATGAATGACTTAGCACCATTTAGTTTAAAGCTTGCTGTATTAGCAGTAAGAGAGGCTGGGAGCATTGATAAACTCCGACAACAACTAAAAGAGATTGATAGTTGTGAAGGTAATATAATCATATTATGCTATATAAACTCAATAAATAAAATGAAATTTTATTTTTCTGCAATTATGAGCATTTTCAAAATTAATAAGAACTTCAAAATGTTTAATTTATTAGTATAATTTAAATATATTTCAGATTGTTTGGAAAAAGCATTTTCTGAAGATGGTATATACCACAGCGATATTTATAAACCCTTATACTGCCTTGAAACTCATGAAACTAAAAGGTGGCTGCCAGAAGTAGTTTCAATGACAATGAATGTAGCTGTAATTTTATACTTTTTATTTACTTTAACTCCTTTTTTTGGAGATGATTCAGATAAAAGCTTACAAGCATTGTCAGATAACGAAGATGCCATTTTTATTGGTAAATTAATTGCCCACCATTATATGATGATTCAAATGAATGATCATGAGGTATTTAAATAGCTACTAAATCAATTTTTATTAAAAAAATATGTATTTTAATATTGAAAATTTAATTCACAGCTTATTGAAATTGCTCACAATGGTCATAATCATAGTCTTGGTGCTATAGTTCTTCCTTTCTGCAGTCTTTTTAACCATAGTTGTAATCCAAATGCAACAAGAATTCCTATAGTAGGAAATAATAATGATATGTATCAAATTATATTAGCTCAGCAACCGATTAAAAAAGGATCTCAAGTATGTATTAAACTATTTTTAAAAATTTATTAAATAATAACGCTATATTAAATAATAACTGGTATTTGACACTAAACCATTTGCTCATGTATAAATTAATTAACACTTGGATTCAACTACTATCAAAATTTAAGAATAGTATTTTATTTTATTATTTGATATTTCATTATAGCCAAATACAAATGCAAATACCTGTGAAATATAAATCTTAATAATTCTAGATTTTTGATGATTATGGTTTCGATTTTTTAATGGAAATAGCTTCTAAAAGGAAGGAGCTTTGCAATAAGTATCATTTTACATGTGAATGTAAACCTTGTAAAGATAATTGGCCTGCATTTGCAAATTTACCATCTGTATATGTAAGTAAATTTCATTCTTTTATTTTCTTAAGTGATTTGGCTAGCAAAAAATTTTATTATGTTTAATGACAAGTCTTTTGAATTATTCATAATTTGATTTTTTTCACAGTCGGTTCCTGAATTTAAAGAAAAAAAGGCTGAAATAAAAAAGTTAGTTAATAAAGTTATGGCACTAGAAAAAAGTATTGTAGAAGCAGATGCTAAAAATTTAGATACAAACAGTGAAGCAATTTTAACCAGCTTATCACATGCAATTACCACTTTGTTTAAATCGCAACCAACAAAAGAGTTTGTGAAGTCGGTTTTGTTATATAGACAAGCTTTTTTATTAATTCATGGAAACAGATTTAGATTATAATAATTATTTTGAACCTTAAACTCAAAAGTGGTTGCCTGATAACTTTTGGCTTTTCAAATTTTTATTTTAATGATGCTACACTATACAAGTATAACAGACATTGAAAATTGATTTGAGTTTAAGATCTAATTTATTGAACAAAATTTACAGAATTCATCAATTCATTTTTTACTAATTTACTTTGTTATTAAATGTAAAATAACAAAGACATAATCATTGATACCCTAAGAAATCTTATAGATTTTAAAAATTACCAGATATTCATCAATCAACAATAGTTTTTAAACATTTAAAAACTTGTGTCTATTATGTTGACATAAGCATGCTGTGGTTTTTTTACAGTATTTGTTTGTGATGTATGAGCTGAAATTCTAAATGAAGTTCGATCTTTTAATGAATAGAATTAATGAACATTATGATATAATCAAATAATGAAATACTTATATGTAAGTGCACTATTTTTGTAATTTATAAAATATTCTACTTGACTGTATTTAAAAGCCCTACAAGTATATAAAAATGAAAGCAAATTGTATTTTTTTTTTAATGTTAATGTTAAATATAAAATAATTTACAATAAAAACAGTATTAAAAACATGTTTGTATTTAAATTAAAGTGTATTTTATTTAATGCTATAGTTATAAATATACTGGATTAACAATATTATAAAACTATATATATATATATATATATATCTCATACCTCGGCTTTTAAAATCGCTTTGGTATGCCAAAGAATTTATTTAAAAAATTTATAAAACATTTAAGTGGAAAAGTTTTATTTATTTGGATATGTATGTAGGAAGATATTACAATAAATGGGTATGTAGTAATGTAGTATATGTAATACATATATATTTTAATTGTTTAAATATATAGATATTCTACTACATATTGAATGGATGGTCGAAACGGATAACAGTAATTCAACGTAGATATAAGCTTAATTTCTATACCATATATATATATATGGTATAGAAATTAGGCTTATACCTATACGTATAATACATATAATATAATTACGTAAAATTTAAAAATGCCGCTATTCACTGCAGCCAATCGCATTTTGTCTTAATACAATTAATATACACGTCTTATTTTAGAGACTGATTTATTTTTTAAAAAAATTTTCTTATTCTAATAAATATGTAAGTGCATATTATGAGATATTGTTCGAAAAAATATAATATTGTTCAAGTATAATATATATAGGTATGTGAATATCCACGGGTTGTCTCATTTGTGACAGTTTTATACGTTATATAGTAAAATACAATAATAATAATAATAATATAAGTAGATATTTCGAATCATATTCGAATGTAAGTTGTCGTTATACTTAGTTTAAATAATTGAATTTTCAGGAAACAAATTTTACGGGAAAGTATATATTATATTATAGAATGCAATAATATTATTCTTCGAATACGTTTCTTCTTAAATGCTATGTGTAAAAGTATAGTTATAGTAGGAAAATATTGTCAATAAAATATAGGTATATATATATTTAAAAATTTAAATTCTACAAGTATAAAAATAATTTAATAACTGGTACTAAAAATATTTACCTATATAATTGATAAAAGTAAAAAATATTTTTTTAAAAGAGTTTTTTCTAGAAGTATTTT
Source organism: Megastigmus stigmatizans (assembly GCA_900490015.1). Lineage (NCBI taxonomy): Eukaryota > Metazoa > Arthropoda > Insecta > Hymenoptera > Megastigmidae > Megastigmus > Megastigmus stigmatizans. The sequence goes on along the minus strand of UELV01140870.1, from coordinate 6,535 downwards.
TAAAAGAAGTATTTAAAATTACTATTCTGAAATTATGTTACCTCCAGACCAAATTATATCATTGTTAAAGTTTGAAGGATTAATAGAAGAATTGGAAAGGATAGATGATTTTAAATTGCGAATAAAAATAACATTAAAAGCAATAGAAGATGCTCTACCAGATAACATTAAATGTGAACGAAAAGATTCTATACAATCAGTTAATTTTAAAGAGCAAGCAGATGAATTATGTTACAAACAAAAAGGCAGAATGGATGCAATAATTCAAGCCTGGGAATTATATTCCAAAAGTATAGCTAAAGCAGAAAAGTCATCTAAAGTATTGGCTCAGTCTTATGGAAATAGATCTTCAACTTTATTTAATTTAAGCAAGTATACAGAATGCATTACCGATATTGATAGAGCATTAGCACTTGGATATCCAGACCATTTAAAAGCAAATTTACTTCGTCGAAAAGCTAAATGCTTAAAACTACTGGGAAATTTGGAAGCAGAAAAGGTTTGCGAAGAAGCAAGATTACTGCTAGAAAATATAAGTTTAAATCAAGATGAAAAGGGAAAACTTGAAGCAAAATTTATACGAGCTGCTAAGTTTTTGGAATGTCAAGAATCAAAAGTAGAAAATAATGTTTTACAAGAAGCAACTCCACCAATTGTTTCTCATGATCATATTCCATCAGCTTCCAATTCTATCAATTTAAAATTCAATAAGGAATTTGGTAGACATTTTGTCACAAATCGCGATATTGATGCTGGAGAAATACTTATTATTGAAAAACCATATGCATCACTCTTAAGTACCCAAAACATTTTCACTCACTGTTCACATTGTTTTGTTAGAGCATGGGGTAGTATTCCTTGTGATCACTGTGTTCATGTTTTGTATTGTTCTGAAGAATGTAGAAATAAAGCTTGGGAACAGTATCACGATATTGAATGCCCTATGAAAGGATATCTTATGTCTGTACATACAAATGATTGGGCTTTACTTAGTCTAAGGCTTACAATATTAGCTGTAAGAGAGCATGGAGATATTAAAAAATTGAAATCGAAATTGAAAGAAACGGAAAAGTGTAGAGGTAATGAAAACTAAGTATTATGAATTACAATTTTTCTTGTGTTAACTTAAAAAAAAATTAGATTACTTTTTATTTAGTTACATTCTTGATAATATTTTTAATGTTTGAAGTACTAAAAGTTTTAAAATCAAATTACTAATTATAATATTATTCAATAAGAAACTTTTATCAAAATATTTTGTATTTCAATTTTTCAGTGATTTATATTTATTATTACATCTTATTTAATGATTTATTTAATAAATATTAAATAAATTATGATTCTTTGAATATTTCAGATTATTTAATGAAAAGTTTTTCTGAAGATGGAATTTACCACAGTGATCAGTATAAACCTTTATATAATCTTACAACTCATGAAGACAATCGGAACCGAAATGAAATTTTTATGTTATCTTTAAATGCTGCATTAATTTTGTATTTTTTGTTTCAATCTACATCCTTCTTTGGGGAAACTTCTGACAAAAGTATATCAAACTTGTATAAAAATGAAGATGCCATGTTTTTTGGCAAGTTATTAACACATAATTATATGATAATTCAAACTAATCATCATGAGGTATTCTATATAAAATATAATATTTTAATTTTGGCATGAAAATAAATTATTTCTAAGAATAATTAACTTACAGTTTAGTGAACTTCGTAATTACGAACACTATAGAGTTGGCTCCATAATTGGTTCTGTTTCAAGCCTTCTAAACCATAGTTGTAATCCAAATATAGGTAGATGTCCAGTTTTGAAAAATAATATTATTCAGCAAGTATTTTATGCCCTACATCCCATTAAAAAGGATTCACAGGTATATTTATTGTATCAACTATTTATACATTAATATATAATTTATCTTACTAATCTATTTTTGACAACTATGGATACGTTTAAGATTTTTGATGATTATGGTTGTAATTTTGGTTTTGTATCAAAAATAAAAAGAGCAGAATTTATAAAACCATATTACTTTAAATGTAATTGCATAGCTTGCAATGAAATTTGGCCTTTATTTGAAGAATTACCTTCAATACTTGTAAGTTAAGACTATCTGTATTTAAAAATGTATTATTTATTAAACTAGTATTTTAATTATATATTGTGTTTAGTCCCTTATTACAGATAAAGAAATGAAAGTAGAAATCTCCAGAGCAATTGTTCGAAGTAAAAAGTACGAGAGAATTATTTTTAAAACAGGCCTTCATAAATACCCTGAAGATAAAGGCAATATTTTAGTGAGCCTAGCTAAGTCAGTAACCATTGTTTCAGAAAGCATAACAAAGCCCACTAAAGAATATGTTGAACTGCTAGAATTGTTCCGACAGGCTTTTCTTCATATTCATGGAAATAAATTTGAATTGCGATGCCTTATGCATAAATTCACTGAAAAATAAAGTCAAAGATTAAAATAAAAAAAATATTAGGAATAATTATATAATAATTTTTGGCATTTATATTAAATACTTATTTGAAACGGAAGAATAAAATATAATTTATCATTATAATAGTAAAAAATGTTCAAAGCAGAGTTTTAATATATTAATATATTATGAAAAACTATTTTCATCTTAATTATAAGTTGTGTATTGTACAAATTTACAATTTGTTAATACAAGTTTATTGCCATAAGTTATGTATATATGTACTTAATTAAAATATGACGAATTTATTATACTAATTATTGAAATATAAAATCTGAATGTATGTATAATATGTTTGTACAAACATACACTTCAAATGCTCATTTTAATAATCAATTTTGATACGCTTTTTGTTCTTAATACTAAGTACTAATTAATTAATAATAGTGGTTTGTACCCGTAATATAACTAATTAAATTGTAACAATTTATTTGTTTATTTGAAAATAAATTAGTATTATTGTACATATTTTAATCATTGTAGAAACCTATACTTAGGTGCTAAAACTCATTATTTAATGTAGCTATATTATAATTTCATGCTAATGTTCTAACAATAAAATAGTATTCAATTTAGAGTGTTGTTTCCATAAGGGAATTGAAAACGTGAATAAGAAAACAATGCAATATCTATAATAATGTCATATTTAGAATTTTTATATAAAATTCTAAAACGGCTTGAGTCTTATTGTTTATATTCTTTTTGATTGAGTGTATACAATTAGATATATATTAGATGTGATATAAAAACTTTTATAAATATTTTATTTATAATAAAATTAATCATTGAATTTTATTCACATTAGAATAACATTTTACACATTTACAAAGAAGATATACAACATTATAGTATATACTTGTTATAACTAATAAAAAATTAATTTTTCCACATTATGTTACTTTCACATTTTGACAAATAAGATTAGTTTGACAAAAATTACATTAAGCTTTATAGTTTTCATGCATCAAAAAATTTTGTTTAATGTTAACAAAATTAATTTTTATTATTAATCTCATTAGCTATTTAATTTATAAATTAGCCTCTTTGGCTACTTATACATACAGCATATATATTAGATATTATGGAAAGATGTTTCCCTTGGTATCTACTTAATGGGTATATAATAAGACGAAAGAAATGTAAATTTTTCAAATTTTACAATTTTACTACATGTTTCATGTCTATGAATAAAAACACTTATCCCGTTTCAAAGACTTTTACGAATTTACATTTAATACAATAATAACTGAAAAACATAATATAAACAGTTAATCATTGCATAATTTTTGCGAGCGGGGTACGGCTGACAATAAATCAGTACAAACTTTATAGAGTTGGTCGACTCTAATTACTTACTAGTGCTGATTTCAATTTTGAATAAATCACATTATTGTTATTGTGTATAGATTCTAATATGTAGATTACCAATATGGTAGCAGTTCCTGATCAGTGTGGTATTTCTGATCAGATGTAAAATAAATAAATAAAATAATCGCATCTATTAAACTCGAAAATATTTTATTATTATTAAGTATATTAATAATGTGTTATATTAAAATATTACCGAAAAATTTTTGAATTTCAGTAACAAATTTGACATTTTTTAACGTTTTCAAAATAGCTATTCAAATATCCTTTATAGCTGATCATGCACTAAAGTCTCGACAGATAAGCTGCTGCAATGTTTACAAAATTATTTATACATAGGCGACTAATTTTTAATATTTTTTAAACGAATCGTTCATTATATATAAGTGAATCCTCATTCGATATACAATACGTCAATCTTTACCAGTGATAAAGAATGACTATTCACTTTTACACAGAGTCTGCAAGTAATTTTAGCCAATATACATAGAACCTGCTGACAGTAAAAAGTTACAATCTGTCTTTTACAAAGCGATCCATGATAAAATCTGCCTGCACTTGTCGTTTTCCCCTACACGCACAATATTTCTCTAAACGCAAACCTGCGTCACTGCAGGAACGAATACGCGAATTACGCGATAGCTACGTCTATGTATATTTATATGCAATGAACACTCAGATATTGGATAAAGAATCATAAGAATCCGTGTCCAGCGACGACGGCAGGTATGAATCCCTCGCGTCCGTCCCTCGCTCGGACCCAAAACCAATCGGAGTCGGTGCAGTCGCCGAGCAGGACTACGACCTCGCCTTTGGTGACGCTCAGGGCATTAGGCGAGCCCCGGTCCTCGTAATCCTCGCGCACCAGGAGGAGCGTGTGACGAGCGCCGCCACGTATCCGCGCACTTGCCGCTGCCCTGAGATAGAGTCTGTCAACGCTGCGCTCGCCACCGGCTTCCTCGCATCGGGACGACTGCAGCGTGTCGGATCGGGGCACGGCTGACATGGCACGTCGAGACCGAGATGAGCTGGTATGCTCGCGATTCCTGCTGCTGCTGTTGACGCCACCGCCGCCGCCGCACTCGGAACGCGTGTCCCGCAGCTTCTCCGTGTCCGTTAGGTTGCCTGTTCAGGGATCAGACAATTTGCAGCTGTTAGTTTGCTCACGATTGAATTGATGCGGCAATTTTATATTTATTATCGGAGAGAACGTGATAAAAAACATACGATTTAAACAAAAGATTTGACTTTAATGTCTATCTGCAACGAGAAAGTTAAACGGTATAAAATGGAAGTTTAGTAAATGTTATTTTAGTAAATTGACACATCGAAGAATATTTTGCGAAGAAAAATAAATCCCCAGAAAACTCTTGCAAAACAGAATCTATGGTATATATATATATATATATATATGAATTTTTTTCTCGTACGTTGTCTGGATAAATTCGGAACCCATCTACTAATCTCACGTGTCTGCACACAATTTAGTGTGTAAAATAATTATCTAATTTTTATAGCCTCGGATCACTGATTGATTAATTGTAAAAAGTAATATTTTTTGCTGTATAACGTCGAATTCAAATTTTTAACTAAATAATCAAATACAAGACTAATTTTAATTAACAGCCAAGTTAATTTTCTCTAGGATTCTTTAAAAATACATTATGTAATAACAGACTCAAAAAGAAATAAATGTACTAAAAGGTTAATCATCATAAAAGATATGCTTTTATAAGTATATCCTGATTGTAGTGCAGACTGTACAAAAGTGTATGATGCATTATTTCTTTAGACAGTTTTATGGCCCTGCACAATTACATTTATTCTTGAATCAAATCTTATTAAATAATAAAATCTCTTTAGTTACTGTATCTATATATAATCTCAAAAGTAAAATATATCTTTTACTGCATAACGTCGAATTCACATTTCTATAACTAAATAATCAATTCTTTATTCCAATTTTGATATTATCTAAATCTGACCTTAAGAAAGTTATAGAATAAATAGAAATTGCTGTCAAAGCTTCTATTTGTCCTATTAAGACCAATTATATAAACAATTTCTTATCAGTTGCCAAGTTCTTATGGCAAAATTTGGCTAAAGAAAGTTGTGAAATCATTTTAGAAATTTTCAAGTATTTTTTTAGCTTAGCAGCAATCTTATAGCAGTTTATAAGCCATTATAGTTGTTCTATTATTTTTTCTCTTTTCAATTTTGTACAATATTCTTATTAGGTGCACAACTTTGCTTCCGCCGATTTTTTCGAAAATTTGAGGCTTTATTCTGAAAAAGTGATTAGCTGTTTATGATTCAAAGTACTATCCGTCACTAGCCACTACTTTTTGCCATCTTTCGGGCAATTGTCGGATACCATCTCGAAAAAACGATGCGTCTTTTGAGGCGATCCACAAATCGATCCATTCTTTGACTTCTTCATAAGAATGGAAATGCTGCTCAGCTAGGCCATGTGCCATCGATCGGAACAAATGGTAGTCGGAAGGAGCAATGTCTGGAGAGTACGGCGGGTGGGGTAAGACTTCCCATTTTAGGGTTTCTAAGTATGTCTTGACGGGTTTTGCGACATGTGGCCGAGCATTGTCATGTTGCAGGATAACTTTATCGTGTCTCTCTTGATACTGTGGCCGTTTCTCCTTCAATGCTCGACTCAAACG
>UELV01140699.1:0-11231 GCA_900490015.1 Megastigmus stigmatizans | reverse complement strand
GCGTAACATCTGCTCCAATACAATTAAAGGTAGGACCGACGTACACAAAAGGGATTATGAAAAAGGCATTGACCTGCCTTTAGCGCTCCGTATATCTGCGGCGCACGAGCGGTGCGCTCTAAAATGAGTCACGCTCACAGGCTGTAGCTCTCATAAGACTTTGAATTTCACTTTGAAACTTTTGCACGATATTCTTGAAGGGATAAACTAATTTTTTATGCAAAAAAAATTGATTTTTTGAAAATTGTAAAGGAGTTTCCCCCCTTAAAGCAATTGTCTACCTTTTCAAACGCATAATTTTGTAACTTATATGCAAAAAAATTATTAGCCCCAAAGCTTACGTGAAAATTTGGAGCTTCAAGAAGGTGTGTGTAAAATTCTGGCGATGTAGGTTCGCCCAAATCCTGATTTATTAGAAAACCGTTAAGGTCAATATTTATAAACAAATGCAATTTTTCGAAAACTAATGAAGTTAAAGAACTGAGATTTGGCACACACTTTTACACTTATGTCAGACATACTTTAGGTGAATTTCAAGTCGATAACTCAAATTTTCAAACAGTTATTTAAAAATCAAATAGGCCGATTGCAGACGATTTTTGCGTTTTGCACAAAAGTTTATAAACCGATTTAAATTTTATAAGTCAATCCTTGTACGTCTTTTTGACAGAAAGAAACGCACACCTTTGATTTATCTACTTCTTAGTACATATCACTTAGGATTCGATCCTCTATATGCCTATATTTTCTTTCCGAAGGATTAAATTTTCCCCCAAATAGGCCTTTTTCAGTCTAATTAGACTGGCCTAAGTAATTGAAGCGCCAGAGAATAATTCCCAAGTTCGGCGCGCACCTTGCGATGTTGGCCGTGGCGACCGTGAGGAAATGGTAGGTGCGATTCTTAGGAGATCAGAGTACCGGCATCTTCTTAACGTGAGTAGAAGAGTGTCGAGTTCTGGAAAATCTGACAGAAGAGGAGTTGCTATTCTCTCTGTTAGAGTTATAAAACGGTATTGCAGCAATCTGGTACTGAAATGGCTGCAATAAACGAAAAACATGGTCTGAGTTCTACGTGATGGCAATAAGATGGTATGGCGTGAATAAGGGCTTTTAGCAGCGCCTAATAGCCGAGGACAATGCCATAACTCATGGCCAAGAAAAGCTTGTACGTGACTTTATCACTTAGCTTACAGGCTACTTTTTTGAAGCAAGTCCCTGTACCATCGCTGGAAGCCTAGTTGGACCTGATGCACAGGAACATGCTGTCAAATATGCAGTGTATAGTACGTCGTGCAGAGGTGCGCGACATAAAGACACTGATGGAGCTGGCCAGAGAAGCTGAGCTCTTACGCGCAGCAGAACGAACATTGTTCCACCATCTTCACGAAATACGATGATGCTAGACGTGGCGTATAAACAGCCGGCAAAGTCACTGAAAGCGAAATCCATGATCTCGGCAGTAAAGATTAAGATGGCTGCAGGTAGCCAATTGCAGCAAGATTCGGCACTGGCTCAGGCATTGAAAGAGATCAGGGCCTTGATGGAGCAATTGAAGAATCGCTCGCGGAGTAATTCACGGCGAAAATTAAAAAAAAGGCCAGATCTAGGTTGGTCGAAAAATACGACCGATAAGGACTCTAACGGGGATAAGAGCCAATCGCCACGTCTGTGCTGTCCCAAATTCCGGATAGCTATCCCGGGTTTTACGTGTGGTCGGTTAGGGCATATTGCCAGGGACTGGACAGAGAAGAAGGAGGGAAACGAAAAGGGGAGCCCACAGTAGAGGTCACTGCGGATCCTACAATTCCGTCTAAGACCCCTGAGTCGCCAGAGAAAACCGACAAAAGTTACTCGTAGTTTAAGAGGACTTCTGTCCAGCTTGAAGGGTTAGTTGAAGCATGCTCGATTCTCGACGAAAATGAAGATCGTTGGTGGCTGCAACTCAACATTGCTGGCTTCAAGATTCGAGCACTCTATGATCTAGGAGCGTCACGCACAGTAATGGGATCGTTAGGATTACAGATCGCCAGCACTTACGGCCGAGAGGGGCGAGTACGCGAAACGGCTATTACTCGTCCATAGCAGGCTATATGAGCCTACCCATCGAGATAGCGGGGATCCGTAAGGATGTGACTGTGACAATTATGTTCGAGTATGTGGAACCCGAACTAGCTGACCTTATTCAAAGATTATACCATTAGAACATCAATAAAGGAAGTAAACAACGTCAAGACTCAACTTCCATTAGATGCGAGCGCTGATGTGGTGTTAAGTGACTCGCCACGAGCGAGCGTAGCGTGCTCGCGGGACAACAATATCGGAAGTAGAAAAGCTTCGTGCGTGCCTAAAACTTCGAGGCCCCGCGGGAGACCCCGGAAGGCCATAATAGTTGTGAAGTATGCGAGCATTTGGACCGACAAGATCGCGCCGCCGTTAAACGCCGCCAGAAGGAAGCCCGGTCGACCGAAGTGCTTGCGAAAGCGGGTTGATCTTATAAATCCGTCTAATTTCTTTCTGCTTCGAAAGCAAGCTACGCGTGCAACAAATCCTGTAATTTTCTTCGGTGCGTGATGTCGGGTTGAATACTGAGGACGAGTGAAGATGCAGGAGCGTACAACTTGTTCAAGAGCTTTACGCCAGTCTCAATGTCGGAAATCAACCGAGAAAATGTTTTAGTTGCAGTGGCGTGGGCGAGCGCAGGGTTGCGTCGCCCACATTTAACTGGCCCACCACACACCGGGTCGGAGCGAGATGACTGCAGGAGAATTGACCTCTGTGCCGCTGAGCAGAAAGAAGACAGCGCCGAGGTTTGGCAAGTGTGCGAGGCGTCGCGACGAGATGATAGCCATAAATTGCGTGTGGCGTCATAGCCCGTTCAGGTGCACGACGCAACATGTTGTGAAGCAAGGTGCTGACTATATCGAGCGTCAGCTCCAAGAGGCCCTGGAGGTCGATAGATCTAGGGCCCTTTGTAACAAAAGGATCGGAGATTCTTTGCAGAAGAATCAACTTCGATCCAAGATTATTCGGAGAGTCATCTTTGTATAATGACTTATTACCAGGTTTCAGACAGAGGACGTCGAGCGTGCAGTTTCAAGCTGTCAATATCCCCGTATCCAACGTCTGAGGGAGGGATGTGACGGATTCACGATTGAATTTTGAACTTAATTCACAGTAGAAAGGCGTTTCTGCTAGGTGTCCGAGCCTAAACAGCGGGAAAACCTAATAGAGGTTTTCCGCTGAAATGTATATGTAGATAGGAGCGAGAACGTATTAGCGTTCTCGTGAAGTAAAAACAGCCCTCTTACAATATTAAAATAATTATGAAATAATTCAATTAGGAAGGAAAATGGCCGCCGTCCAGTAAACACGTGTAGAGAGTGTATGCTCGGAAAAATAGAATAGAGAGATAATTTAAAGGATAAGTTGAGTACTAGAGAACAAAGTAACGGAACGTGTAATAAAATTTACGGTTTTAAAAGACTTTGAAAAGAAAGAAAAGACAATAAGAGAAGAAAGTAGAGAGTAAACTCAGAATAGGAACGTGAGGTTAGAAAGGACTAGAGAAATGAGGGGTAAGGGAGATTAGAGATTGATAAATGGGATATATAGAATATTAGAGGTAATGAAAAGAGAAATAAAGAAAGAAAGAGACACAAGGGGGAAAATAAAAAAGGCGAGGGAAATATTAGATGTATTAAAGGAAATACAGGAAGACAGGGAGGAGATAAAAGAGCGAATGTAGGAGAGTACGGAAAGGAATAATAAATCAACAAAGGCGATAGAGGAAAAGGTAAAAAAAGGCCAAGAAGAAATTGACACGCGAGCAGGTATAAAATGGAACTTATAAATGAAGACAAAATAGAGGTAGACGAAAGGTTGGAGGATTTTGAAAAAAAGATGGAGGGCTTCGAAAAAGGACGGAAAATCACAAGAAATTATCAGAAGAATATGAAAGAAAAAGGATTAAAAACAATGTAATTATAACAGGGATTGAAGATTGAGATGACGAGAGTGAGATAGAAGAAGAACAAGTCAAAAGGTCGTTTGAAGAAAAGTTGAGAATTAATCCGAAAATAAAAAGAGTCTAGAAAATAAGAACAAAGAAAAGTATGATAGGAATAAAATGTGAAAATTGGAGCGAAAAAATGAAAATTATGGTGCATAAAAAAAGTTAAAAGGAACCAGGGTATATAGAGAAGGAGACCTAACAAAGCAGGGAAGAGAAATGCAGTGGTAGATTAGAGAAATGGAAAAAAGTATGATCGGAGCCGTGAGATCTGGTGAAATAAACGGGAAACATACCATAAAAGTGGGATACGGAAAGCTATATGATGGAGAGGTTAAGAGAAAAAAGTCTAATGTGGGTTAAAAAAGGAAAAAGGAAGTGAAGATGCAATATAGAAGAAGAGGGAGAAAATGAAAACAGAGGAAGAAAAGAAAATAGAAGAAGAAAACAGAATGGAGGACTAGGAGAGACGTAAAGAAAAAAAAGGGGGAGAAAAAGGAAGAAAAGCGGAAGAAAGAGTAATCAGGGGTAAAAGAGAACAAGGACAGAACCTCCTGAAAGGAAACATGCATCAAAGGCAGGAAAAAGCTAGAAAAAAGGAAGAATATTGGAGGAGCGAGAGAGAAAAAGGACCTACAGAAGGATGGTATAACAGCCTAAAACTAGACAGAAAGAAGGAAGGAAAGAAGACAAGGTATAACAACAAACAAGAGAGAGAAGAGTTAGAAAAGATAAAAATTAAAGGCATTAGAAAGAAAATAGGATGAGAGAGAACAGGTTGGATAGAAATAGAAAAAGACATTTAAACTAGAGCGAGAATAGGCAAATAGGAAAATGAAGTATTTTAGAATGGAGAGAGAAGATAAATGCTGAACTGCGACCAGAAGAAAATAGTTTAACTAATAATACAATTGTATATGTAAAATTTGTAAAATTTAAAATTATAAATAACGCTATAATAATAATAATAATAAAATAATTAAATTTCAGTATGACACAAATCAAAATATACTAATTAAATTTGAATTGAGGTTAAATTGTAATTTCTATTAATAAAATTTCACAACTGGTAATTAAATATTAGTATTACTTAAATTAAAATATACAAATGAAGATTGTATTGAGGTACAATTCAAATTTTTATTGTTTAAAATTTACAAAATAATTAAATTTTAGTATTATGTTCCGTCTACGTCACACAAGAAACTTCGTTTCGGCTCAAATTCATCTCGACCGGACGTCGAGATGAATTTGAGCCGAAACGCTAGTCCCGCGTAGCGTATTCGTTCTTATATACACACACAGTCTCACACATTCACGACGATTATCGCGCGATTCCCCACTATCATTTCTCGATCAGACTAATTACGTCAGTACGAACTTTGCGATTCACTTCTTATCCTAGCGATTGATTCGATTAACGAAGGGGAAAAGAAAATTTTGTTATACATTGGAAACGCCGTAACGAGATTCAATTTGAAGTAATAAGCCGTCAAAATTTCGCCTACAGGAAAAAACTTGTATTCAAACGTTCGCGCGATCTTTGGGTAATCTAAGAAAATAAGTACGGACAACGCGGACAATACCGAATTGAACAAAACTCACACCAGCAACCGCCGCGGTACAAACGCAAAACGGAAATCCTTTTGAATTCGAAGCAGGAGCCCTAGGGCGCTCATAAGACGGCATGAAAACAGCCGGACCTAACGGGGACTTATTGGAAAATAAAGCCTTTTTGAACTTCCACTATGCTCTCACTACCGCCGATATAGCACTCCAACTATTCTGCCCAGAACTCACAGAGCTCGCGATAGCCAAACTCGATAAAGCGCTGTCAGGCCGATCACCAAATATCACGGAAACAGATATAGAAATAGTTTGTAATGCGCAAGACCATCTTATCGTTAAGTCTCGTAATTTGAGGCGAGAAGCCAACGCAGCGGCCGAGACTAAAGCGACGCAGCCGCAGGGACCCGGCACCATTCCAAACAGTCGGAATGACCAAATAAAACGTGACGAATACACTATGCATCCATTCTCAGTGGGAACGGTCAACGCGAAGTCACCATGCTACGAACCGGAAAAAGATTTTACCAACCCGCGCCACGCAAGCTAAGGCGAACGTACTACGACATGGATGCGATAGACGAACATCATATCCCTGAAATCGGGGAGCGCTTAAGGAAAGAACTACGGGACGATATCACGAATTTCCGACGTAACATTGAGCACACACGCAACGAACGAACAGGCAACGAAATCCTGACGTCGATCCAACAAACAAAATTCTCGTGCCAATATCCACGAACCGAACGACATGGGGATTCCCATTTGACTTTTTCGTTACACCAGGCGTTAAGTACTATCCCGACCCTCGATGGAAATCCAGATATGCTCGCATTCTTTTGTTGAGCCGTTCGAGATATAGTCCAAGAATTCAGACCGCAAGCAAAAAGATGGGTTTTAAACTCACTCGCGTTAAAATTCAGAGGCCGCACCGTAAATGGATATACGATGCGCTTCACGTAATATGAATCCGTTGACTGACACCTCGTAGACTTAACTATGTAATATAGTAACGTTGGTGGAGCAGATAAGGTGCTCGCCGAACTTAGAGTCGTACGCTAAAGACCCAAGGAAAGCACAGGCGACTACGGACTTTGCGTCCAGACGTTGCATAATCGTCTTCTCAATTTCTATGACGCTAATTATCCGCTGCTTACATTTGAGAGGCGCACATATAAAAGCCATGCTGACAAAGAGGTTCTCTAATAATTCTTGTTCGGCCTAAGCTGATCGTTAGAACATCAGGTTCGCTCCACAAGCCTACCGAGCTTGCAGGAAGCTGTCGCTGAAGCCATCAATTTCTGACAGAATCTTCGGAGGTTTTGGTACCAAAACCTCCGGAGATTCTGTCAGGCTCAGTAGAAGGCTTGTATCAAATCAAAAATCTCTTAAAAGAAATATGGAGTCGCCTTGCTACCCTACAAACGGATCCAATTACTCTGAATACTGCCACAGTGAGATTAGCTCCAGCTACTCCGAATTGTAGCTATTGTAAGTCAAACTCTTATAAGGAAGAGGAATATCAGAAGAAGGAATATGACACGAAATCGTGCGAGAGTGGGTAAATGGGTAAATTAGCAAAGAGAAAACCGAAGTGCCAGCGCAGCTAGCCAGCGTGGCACCGGTCGTATATACTTCATATCCTATGCAGGCGCTTGCCTCAGTGGCATACGCCGCTACTCTACTTGCTATGAACGGACCAAATAAATCACGCGACAATAGAAACCCCCGATGCTACGACGACAGGCGCGAGAATAGAAGTGGAAGGAATATGAATCCTCGTCGTAATTAACTGATAAGGGCCGAAATATGAACCGATATTCCAATAGAAATAATAGTAACAGCCTAAATCGGAATTACGACCACGGATTGGAAAATCATAACTATCGTAATGGGAACACCAATATCTGAAATAATCGAAATAACTCCAGGGATAATTATCGAAACAATAATAGCAATAATAATATAAACAATAACGGCTATCGGGATCAGCAATATGAGTGTCCTTAAACCCGCAGAATGCTCGGACAGACCTCCGAGCATTCTGTGGACAGATTTCCGAGGACAGACCTCGGTGGCAAGCCACAATAAGATTCGCGCGAGTCGAACGTAGGCCTCCCATAGTAGATTTAGACTATCCTCAGCTGACTAATGAGATAGACCGATTTTAGGCCGAGACCAGGGCAGATTTTTTCATCACTAAATCTCATTGTGTCAACATCAATACCCCTTTCATACTAGCCAATTGGTAGCGATAAGCGGAGTAGCTGCAGATAAGTACCCCACCATGGGCATCGTCGAACTAAGATAAAATGGATTCTGGTGTCCAGTCCATATCGTACCCAACGATTTCCCCATCGACACCGATGGATTATTAGGCTGGGATGTATTTCTGAAGTATAGTGGTCAGGTAACTGCCGTTCAAATTTGCATAGAATTAGAGAATTCAATAGTGCCCTTTGTTCAAAATGAACGATCTTGTATTCTCCCTCGTTCAAGACGCGTTGAAAATATAAATGAGAAAGTAGGGTTTATTCCGCTCCAACATTTAGGACCGGATATTTTATTTGGCAATTTTGTGGTAGAAAATAAGAAAGTATACGCCCTCTGTTACAATATTAACGATACGGAAGTGGAAATTGATCCACCTGAAGTTAAATTAGTAATTCAGTATTAGCAGTACCCTGCGAAACTATGCACTAGACATGTGGCGTTTGTTACGCGGATAATAGCGATGATGAGGTTGAAGTAAGTTTGGCATGCGCGAGTATATTTAAGATTTTTTCCGATGATAAGGAAGATAGAGTGGAGAAAATAATGAAGAAGTTAGATCAAGACGTGCTTGGACAACTGGAATGAGGAAGGATTTGGACACGTGAAGGGGCTAGTCAAAGAATGTCCTGAAGTTTTTGGATTACCTGGCGAGAAATTGTAAGCCACGCACTTAGTTACAGACTAAATCATAACTATAACGGAAGTACTCGTACGAGTAAAGCGATTCCGACATCTTCCTGCTATCAAGGAAGAAATGGAACACCAATTGGGCCATCTGATAGTCTATACATATCAATTATGTAGGTAATGACAAAGAACGGCATGAATAAAGAACAGAAGAGATGGCGAATGGTCACAGGCAGCTGAACGAAATCACCGTAGGAAATAGTTACCTACTTCCCTTAGCAATAGATACTATAGATTCAGTGGCCTCGGTAACACATATAACGATAATGGATTTAAAAACAGGATTCTATCAAATAGCAATGGATCTTGACTCAGCGCATAAAACCGTATTTGTACGATTTCGTATTAGCGGGACTTCAAGGAAATGAACTGTACGTTTATTTCGCCGACATATTAGTATTCGCAAGTAATTTAGAGGAACATGGGAAGAAATTTCGAGGTCTTGTGAAGCAGCTCAATGATGCAAATCTTACGATTGAGCCAAATAAATGTCAGTTTCTTCAGAAAGAAGCAAGATTCTTAGGCCGTATCACAGGAGGTGGAAAAATCTCGCCAGACCCGAAAAAGATCGAAGTAGTTCGAAATTTTCCGGTGCCCACGAACAAGAAAAAAATAAAACAGTTTCTTCGTCTCGCAAGATATTATAGGCGATTCGCGTAATGAACCATGCCAATGCCGAAACTCTTAAAATGCACGAGTGATTTTGTATGGGGCGAAGAACAGCAGCAATCCTTTGACGGAATGCGGGATATTTTATGTAAGGAACTAGAAATGGTAACTCCGGACTTAACAGATCCATTCGTAGTAACAGCTGATGCAAGCGATTACGCAATTGGAGCAATATTGGGCCAAGGAGAGGTATGAAAGGATCACGCTACCGCTTACGCATCGCGGTGCTTAAAAGGAATCAAAAGACTCAGTTGAAAAGCCAAACTGTAAATTACATTATCAATTACGTCAATCTTCCTTGCCGAGTGTCTAAAATAACAGAGTTGTTGGTTTGTCGTCAAGGGCGAGCGACTCACAAAATCTCGGACTATATTATTTTGTACAAAATAATATAAAAAGCTTGACATCCTATTCCTGGATTGCCCGCATTTAAAGTTCTTGCTTGTTACCCTAGCCACTTTTACATTGTGCAGATCCTGGCATAACTTGGCCCATGATTTTTTACTCCACGGCTCTTAAGCGCCGCGTAAGTATTCGCACTTTCGATGTATATACTAGTAATAATACAAATACTTCAGAGATATAGGCGTAATTGTTGTTTTACCCTTTTTTATTTAACTTAAAATTCAAATTTCGTTAATAAAAAATAGATATTCATTTTAAACTAATCAATTTAATTATTTATTTATTAATACATTATCCTGTACCTGTCGGCTTAGGACTTCTTATGTTTACAATATATGTTTCAACGCATTTTACAATATTTACATTCCTTCCTTTATTCTTCATTCAATTTCTGTTTTCTTAATCTTATTATTTCTTTTAATACAGATAATCCCCTAGCATCTTCATTTAGTATTTCCGTCACCTCCACCTCCTTTTCTAATCCTTTCTTACATTCTTTCAGAACATGTTCCATTGTTTCCTTCTCATTCTTACATATTCTACATACTTTATCGCATTCACTCTTCCTATATTCATTTGCTCTTTCCTCATTTTCTACCCTAAATCTTGCTATAATACTTCTTTCCCACCTTTTTAAATGTTTGGTTAAGTATTCGGGAGCATTTTCAGTCATTATTGTCTTATACCTAACACAACTTTTCGATATATCTATTTTTGCTTTTCTACTTTCTATATCTTTCTCTTTCCACCTATTAAACAATTCTTCCACTATTTTACCACCCTCCCTTCTTATCCTTTCTCTTTCGTTTTTTTTCTAGATTAACATTTTTCCAACACATTTTTCTATCTGTCTCCCATTTTCCTTGACTTTCCTCCTTTTTTTCTTTCTCTATTTCATCCAAACACTTTTCAACCAATTCTTTATCCGACTCTCTCACTTTTTCTTCATATGTAACTGCCCTTTTAATCGCTTTTAGGCTAGTTGAAATTTCTTTTGTTTCTTCTAAAACTAAATAATCTGCCGTATTCCAATGTATTCCTAACACCAACTTTAAATATTTTCTTTGTACTCTATCCAATCTTCTCTTCCACCCCCAAACCTCCGCTCTATATAATCCTACTGATTCTACTAAAGCTTTATATAATTTAATTCTTCTTACATATGAATTCATAAACATATATTCTTCTATACTCCATGTACTTCTCATACCTGCTTCTACTTTTCTTTTCAGTTCCCTTATTTGGCTGTCATTTTCCCCGTTCTTTTGCAAAATAAAACCTAAATATTTTATTTCTTTAACCTCCTCTATCTCTCCAGCGCCGCATTTCCATATTCTTTTCTTTTTCTTACCCCTGCCCTTTTCAAAAACTACTACTTTTGATTTCTCTATACTTATCTCAAACCCTTTCTTCTTTACATACTTTTCGAATCTTTTTATTATATAATCTAACTCTTCTTTACACTTAGCTATTAGTACTATGTCATCTGCATAACTTAATGTCCAAATTTTTGTATTTCCTAACGTTATTCCCCCCAACTGTCCTTCCTTCATGGTATCTTCTAAATCTTTTACATATATGTTATATAATGTTGGACTAAGTGGGCAACCTTGTCTAACTC
>UELV01140670.1:0-12142 GCA_900490015.1 Megastigmus stigmatizans | reverse complement strand
CGACACGTTCTTTCACTAAGAGCAGCGTCACCGTAAGCACTTGAGAGCATTCGATGAGCCTCAGCCGCAGTTTTCTTCAAATGAAAGCAGAAAATCAACACTTCCCGCAAATGACGAGAATTTGGCTCGAAAACTGACATCTTCGATCGAGAATACACTTTTGATGCAAACACAAATTCACTTATGTGCTGCTATCGTTATGTTGACAGATGTCCAAGCTTACTGTATGAAATTTTTGACCTGCCTATTTCAACCGGCACTTACCACTGCAGCCATCTACCGAAAAACGGCGGAAGCAAAGTTGTACACCTAATATAATACCAAGTTTCGGTATAAAAACTTAATTCATTAATTTGCAATACAAACTTAGTTTTGTACGAACTTAAAACATTCACTTTAATTCTGATGTTTATGGTAAAGGGTGGCTTATAATGTACGCTGCTTAGGCAAAAGAATACTGTAATGATATGTCTAAAAAATCTTATAAAGTATTTATGTGATAGAACTAGATAAAGGGGAATAATACTGTTCCAATTAACGAAAATCTATGAATACGCAAGATAAAGAGGAACGCGAGGAGCCTTTGAGATATAATACAAGAGAGATATTACACTCCCATGAATCTCGACGCCTTTCAATTCGCTCGTGCTTTGATATAATTTACCGAATCATCCGACCTAATTAACGCACCAAGCAAAATGGAAGGAAGGAGGCCGCGACGGACACTGACTTCCATCTTTCATCTTTCAGGACACGCTTTCGCGCATCTTAATTCTTCTTCCGCTGCTGCTGCACTGACTTCTTTCTTTTGCTTTTCTCGCTCTGCCAATGCAGTTCCGGATGCGCTTCTGCCACTGCAATTCGTATAACTAGCTGAATAATTGGCTGCCCGAAAGAAATGTCCTCTCGCGGCCTAATGAAAACGCTTATTAATCTAGAATATTGCTTGCTCTCTCGGGGACCATGTCCGCAATTTGTTTATTTTCCTCCGCAGCAATATTTAAAGAGAGGCGCTGCAACGCACTGTTGTGAATTTATCGATCAATTAATTAGATTATACCCAGCGGACTCTGGTTAAAAATTCAATAACCTTTGATATATTTTTATAGTCCACAAGTTTGACATAATACGTGATATGCATTAAACATGTGTAGTCTGTGTGGCTCAGTAAATGAATTCGAAATTTTTTTAACAGAGTTACGAGTCGTTGAGCAACGCGTCGCTGTTCTCTTTCCGATAAAATTTTTAGGACACAAAATAGAAAAAGTAAAAAGAAAAAACAATTCCAGTATTTCGGGTTGCAAAGGTATATATAAAAATTTTTTATATGAAATTTAAATTTTAAATTCAAATCTAGCACACCTTAACTAAAAATAATACAGCAAAATTTTAATGCTCTGTTTTTCACAATAATAACTATTGAACAATATTATATTATTTTATTAAAAAACATCAAGATGAAATCATACATTTGTATTTTTTAGTGAACTTTTTTTTTTATATGCGTTGAAGAATAAGTTTCCAATATTTTTAAGTTACGTGAACTTTATATGGGTCATTGCGATGAAGAGTCGTTACTTTTTTCATGCCCTTCCCGTCATATCTTGGAGTTTTCAAAAATTGTATTATGAAGTTTTTTTATTAACATCTATTGTGTACTGCAAGTGCGAAATTTGATTTTCGCTCCGCTGAAATCGAATTTTTCTTATGGAACACATAACGCAAATGCATGGCTGATAAACTTTAATACAAGTTTTCAAAATTCCAAAAGACTGCGAGGTCACAAAAAAAATATAATGCAATATTCTTGCATCACAGTAACTCATCTACATATGTATATCGCAATGTATGATAATCTTTGATATGTGCAGATGCAATAATAACATTTAAAAATGCGTGAAAACTTGACTGTATATCGGTGTATCAATCACGCCGAAAATCTGAAAATGAATTTTCATAATTTATAAAATCATCGAAATATTATCGGACGGAAATTCAATCGTCGCTAATTGAAAATATTTTCTTTAATTCATCATTTGTTTAAAGCTATATAGACGCACCGTGTGAATAAATCAATATTCGAATGGCAGTGATTAATTACAGTTAATGTAATTAACGTATTAAATGGCTCGATTTCATTTGGCGCAAAATACACACACGCACAGTACAGCGCCCGAAACGCTTTTTAATCACATCGAATGCTCGCTTAACGCACTGCCTAATTCATCTATGATTATATAGAACGCAGGCCCGTCTGTACCAACACAATCGCAATGCGTGCACTTTAAACATAATAATGCACCATCGAATCTCGCTCCCAAAAATTTCCCCATTAATCCAGTCCGGGCAGCCGGTCATAAAAAAAAAATAATCGACGCACGAGTCCTAAAAGTTCATCCAACGAAATGGACAATCTCCCTTTGGCGCGCGAGGCTTATCCTCGTTGCCGGTCGCATCTACAGCCTCGCCTCCCGGCCCTCGCAGTTATCCGATAAGCTTGATTGATACTTTTGCAGCAGCAGCCCAAAGTACGTATATATATATATATATATCCCGGGGATTCCTTGGCTTGGCCAAGATGCGGGCCGAAGCGCGCGCGTCATCGGATCGGTTTTACGAGGCACCATTCGGCCTTGCAGCCGATATCCACGTCTTTTTACGCGCCTGACCGCGACAAATTCCCCGCTGCTGTTGCTGCAGTTTACCTCTTCTTCTTCTGCTTCTTCTTCTGCTTCGTTCTTCGGTTCTTCCGGCGTGGCCGCGAGGCGTAAAGAAACCGAGAGAGAGATAGAGAGAGAGAGAGAGAGAGAGAGCGGGGCGCACGTCGCGAACCGTTATAACCGCTGCTCGCTCTCCCTCGGCTTCTTTGACAATGGCCCGCGGTACGATCCGTTCCAGCATCCGCGCGCGGAGACCAGAGAGACCGAGAGCAAGATATCGAAGGATATTGCACCGACCCGGCGTATAACGGCGCTAAATTTCCTCTTAATTTCGCCGTTATCAATTTGGCCACGGCTTACACACACACACACACACACTCATTGTTCTCGACTGTATATCGAAAACAATAATCTCGGCTCACTATATATTTTCATTCTCTCCCTTTCTGTTGCGGCCTGCACTACGTGAGCTGCGGGCGCTGATGCTGCTGTTGCTGCAGTTCGACCAGTTTTTCCTTCGGCCCCGCGTAGTTGTTCGGTTCGCTGCCCTCTCGCGCATTGTAATTTAATTGAATTGTATTCCTCGGGAGCGAGAGCGCGTATATGTAACTGCAGCGTGTTCGTGGGTGCGTAGCACAGCCCGTTAAAACTTTAATAAACTCGCTACAAGGCCGTGGATAGTGGCTCGGCTTTTTGTACATAACGCACGTCGATATAATGCGCTACAATGGGAGATTCCTAATACCGGATTTCTTGCGAATCGCAGGCCTAATTGTATAGAGTGTTTAAATAGCACGCGATTAACGAATACCTGTGCAGCGCAGCGTGTGCCGCGCGTCTATCGTGATATAAATCAATTTAGGAGTTCGGCAACCGAGTGAGAATTGGATTAGCGAAAGGAAATTAAGTACTTTATACAGCCCATCATTACTGAATCGTTTGATCGGCCAATGTACATTAACTGCGTGGACTCTGATAATCAATTCCACGAATAGATTATAATATATTATTGAATGCGCCAATGGCGTAATAGCTCGGCGGTCTTTCAACGAGCTTGTATATCAAACGCAAACAGTGCTTTATCATATAAGGTAACGAGAACGTAAATGATAAAAGTCCAATTACACACTCGCGGAGTATATATTTATTAATACCGTGCGGTAAACGGCATCCTTTTTGCGCACAGCAGCAGCAGCACCACCGTTCTATATTCGCAAATCTCGAGCTTTACGGCTCTCTACCACCGAGGGTATATAGAGAGCAGTAGCATCGATTGCTTCGTCCGCGAATGAAAGGGGGAAGAGAGAAGAGAGAGAAAGAGAGGGAGAGACTTTTCGATTAGTGGGCGAGTTCGTTTTTGCGCCCTTATATTGAAAAGGCCCGAGCCTCGCGCATGTATGCACATACGTTGCTGCTGCTCCTGCTGCTGCTGCTGGGGTGGGGGAGTAGGAAGCAAAGCGCGAGAAACGGCCCTATTTCTCGTTTGCTGGCCTTTATTAATTTCCGTGGCTGGCAGAGAGTCGGTGGCGGTAGGGCCGACGTTAATGTACGGCCTCGGAAAGCTTCTGCACTACTTGTCTCTCTCTCTCTCTCTTTCTCTCTCTCTCTCTCACTCTCTCTGTGACTCGGTGACGCCGGGGCCAAAGGAACTACTGGAGTGCCCATACGTCATTACTAGTCTAAATTACAGCCAGGTAGGAGAGATTCTCGAGGCGCTCATTTAGCCGACGAGTGACTGAGGCAGAGAGAGAGAGAAAGAGAAAGAGAGAGAGAGAGAGGAGAGAGAGTGAGGTGAGGAAGGAATATAACGCTGTATAGGAAAGCCTTGAGCGAGAGCAGGAGCGAGGCTGCAGCTTTTGCGGCTTTGACGGGGGCGCAGCAATCATCATCTCGAGTCAGCGACTCGAGGCACTTTGCGACTCTGGTAAACACACGAGGGCCTGGCAAACGTAGCCCCCGAGTTCAAAATTACCCGTCGTCGTCTCTCTCTCTCTCTCTCTCTCTGTTTCTCGCCCCTCCTTCCTTCCGCACCTCCTTCCTAGCTTTTTTTCATCTATTCTGCGACGTCCTTTTCCTTTGCTCCCTGCATGCAGGTCTCGGTGCGAGAGCGTGTTATTGAAAGAGCGAGGCTCTCTCTCTCTCTCTTTTTATTTTTCTTCCTGCACCGGTATATATAGAGCGTAGGAAAGGTTTGCGAACGCATTTCGGATTTATTTTAGGTGACCTACATAGACAACGACCCCGAGCGCGACCCGAATCGTCGAACTTTTTACCGCGCTGCGGTATTACATCGTCCGCGCGCGATGTATTAAACTCAAAGATTCTTGATAAAAAAAAAGTATAATATCCCTTAAAATTGCCCATCAAAAAGGATCATCAAGATATTCTACATTGTAAGCAAAAAATGCTCTGGCACGTAGGCGGCCTCCGCTCCCCATAAAGTATGACGGCAAAAAGTGCAATTTTCGAAATATAAGTGTAATTTCAATTTTCTCCTGTTTTCAATTCTTTCCACGGGAGTAAGCTGCGAGCTGTCGGCCACATTTCTTCCCACCATTTTAATTAAAAAAAAAAATCCAGCCAATTTCATCGAAACGCTTTACGGGCTGCATTTTATACACGTAAATCTCTCTCTAAAAATAGCGTTTACATATATGGGAGGCCTTTCGTTAAGTTCTAAATAAAGCGCGCGCGAGGCTCACGCACGTATTGCCGCGTATATATGTATGAAGTTTGAAGTCGAGATATGAAAGACGTGAACCGAGACTTGACCTACACTTGGGGGCCGCTCATAAAACTCTTTGGTTACATATGGTAGTAATATGAGAGTTTCATTCGCCATAAGTCAGGAGGCACCGCCGCGGCGCGCATGTTCGGTACGGTGCACGGCTATTGCACATTCATACACGCGGTGCTCATTGAGAACGAAAAAAGAAAAGAAATAAAAAAAAAAAAACAATCCGCACCACTGCATTTATTGCCTTACAGTTCGAATTCTATTATTTGCCTTATTGCGTCCGTGTAAGCCGTGAGGGAGAAACAGTTTTTTTTTGTCTCCCTCTTTACGCGACACTCCACGATCCACGAGTTACTCGTCCTACATTCCACTCTAATACGGTTGGCTTTAACTTTTGCGCAAATCTTTTTGATGCATTTGAAAGCTTGCGCGCGACCTTTTTATAGAGGATTAAAATATTGATTGCGACATCATCTGACATTTTTTTTTCAAATAAGCTCTTAAACGTGTATATCGTTTCGATTATTCCCAGAACTCTATCGAGCTCTCGCGCAAAAGAGCGTCGACTCCCACTCTTATCGGCCGCCGTCGGTTCTCGCACCTCCAAGCCACCGGCATATGCTCGCTAGCTGCAGCGAAACTTTGCGCGAGCCGCGCCTGTTTCTGAAATTCCGGCATCTACTGCAACTCGACTCAGTGCAGTCTCATATACAGCCTGGAACGGAAACAACAGTGGCAGTAGCAGCGAGGACTTGGCTGGAAACTTGCCTACTTCTCTCTCTCCACTTGGCCTTGCCTATATAGATGCTCTTCCTCTCTCTCTCTTTGCGTGTGAGTCTCGCACTCTCGAGCGTTGTCGCGAATACTCGAGCGCTGCGACGGAGCTGCTGCACGCCAAGTGTATATATATATATGTATAGCCGTCGAGTTCCGGTTATCGAGTCCAAGTATAGGATGCAGTGGCAGACGCGTAGAGAGCAGCCGAAACTTTCCCCCTGCAGCAGCGTCTCTCGACGAGGTGCGCGGTGCGAGAAAGGGGGAGGGAAAATTATACGCGCGGGGTTACACACCTACAAGTTTCGCGCTCGCGCCACCTTCACGAGTCGCGGCGGTAGCAGCAGCAGCAGCAGCAGCAGCAGCAGCAGCGGTAGCGCTCGCGCGAATTTACGGAAAACGCCGTCTACCCAGCTAGCGGCGCGACTAATTTGCCGAGTTATTGCAGCGCACCAGTTTTCTCTCTCTCTCTCTCGGTGGGTGTGTGCAAGGGTCGGCTGTTATACTTTCCCTCGTGAAGTTGGCTCGTAAAGAAGGCACGAGCTCTGTGCAAGTAGCGCGCAGCTTCATGTCTTTCTTAGCCATTTAGCGCGCGCGCGCACACCTCGGTTCTTATTGCCTTCGAGCGAGAGCTGGTAGCTAGTTCACACGGCGGGAGGCGGCGGTCCTCTCAGCTCTCCCCCACACACACACCCTTTCCCGACGCCCTCAGCTGTCGTTTGATTATTACCGCTTGACTGGCCTGTGTATATATACCTCCGCGCGTTATCCTCGCGAGTAATTGCGCACCGCCCGAGAGCTGGAAGACGTACCATCTAATTGAAAATCTACATTATCGTCGAGAGCAAATGATCCTTGGGAGTTCTATATATATACATGTTACTTTGACCCCATCCACCTCACGACACTTATTCTGCCGAATTTGTCTGCTATTACGCTTTCGCGTGCTCGTTCACTCGCAAATGGTTATAGTCATTACTCATCCTTCATTGAGTACAAGCTAAGTGTTTTCAAAAATTCTTGATTCCATCCAATCGACGTTCGCAATAGTCGTATATAAAAGTAAAGTCTCAAAATATGTCGAACACTGTTTTATATCGCTAAAAGCTCGCGAAAATTGTCCCGTGGGTGTGAAAAATCTTGCCCTATGCACTGCACTGATGAAAGTTTTCGCTCGTAAGTAATCAAGAGAGAGAGAGAGAGAGAGAGAGAGAGAGAGCTGGAAAAAAGCAGGAGCGGAGTAGTAGTCGGTATCGAGTAAAGAACGTATATAGACGAAGTCCATCGCCCATCGGGATGGCTCGAGGCGCGCTACACTTGTTGTACCGCAGCAATACACAGCCAGCTGTGCGCAGAGAAGTTCTCTCTAACTTTTCTTTTCAACTCCTGAATTTTCGCCGCCCCCGGAGAGCTGCTGCTGCGCGTGAAAAACACATTCAGTCGCGGTGTACTACTGTGCTCGCCACCGCGGAAATCTCCCTTGCTCGTGGGGATTTTCTCGCAATAAAATAAGCTACTTTACCTCGCCGCGAAGATGCGCCATCGACATAAATATATCGCTATATCCCTAAATCTACGGTCTTCTTTTTTGTTGCGACAATACCGCGTGTGCAGCGAGTTCGCGTCAAATACGTATATACAGAGTTTTTTTTTTTTTTTTTTTTACTTTAGTCCGCGATGTCGTACTTGAACGCGCTCGAGTCGATGATGATGAATTGTGTATATGAAAAATAAGCTTATGAAAAATCTGTTAAACTGTATACTCTATTTATGAGCATGTATAGACTACGTACACGAATAGTAAGTAGGTCAAATTATTCAACGTTTGCCATTCGGCTTTAAAAAATTAGGTTTGGCAAACAATTGCCCGCGCCGTTATATGTCGTGTATTCATAATACGCACCTTTCGCACGCTATTCAATCAAATACGATATACCAGCTGTTTCTAGCACGATAAAATACACGGCTGCACATATACATTACTCTCTTAAGGAGAAAAGTTCAACGAGTAGTTACGTGCGATAAACTCTGCTTTAGCCATAGTAGAGAGGTATATAAAAGATCGCAATTCGCTTGATGGAGCGGAAAAGAAGCAAAAGGCTATATATATACATGGGCGTAAGCGTAATAAGAGTAGAGGGAAAGAGGGAGTGAAGGAATCCGCGGACGCGCAGCAGCAGAGGCAAGCAAACGGAAAGCAAAGATATCCCCGGGCGATAATCTCGCGCTCGCTTTTGCAGGTATATATATATATATATATAGGCCGTTACTTTTCTGGCGGCGGCGACGGCAGTGGCACGGAACTACGGCCTTGAAAGGTCAGGAAAGAAGCTCGTTCGCCTCGCCGTGAGTGAGCGAGCTAGAGAGAGGGAGATATTCAACGGAGCAATTAATCAGGTGAATGGCAGAGAGGCGAGAGAGGAGGGCTTCCTTTTTTCCTGTCCCTCACTTATGTGTATATATATATATATATACTACACACACGCGTGTGCGCACATAGTATGGCGGTACGCCTCAGCTCGAATGATTAAATGCTGAAAGGCGCTTTAGCCGATAATTAACGGTCTCTTCCTCAACTCTCTCTCTCGCCTGTGCTCTCCTTAACTTTAGCTCCACGCACGTATAACGGAGTTTCTGCACTTGCAGCGGGGAAACGGTATGTATTGTGGAGGACGTAGAGTAGTGTGCTCTCGGCATGGCCCAAAGGCGGGGAAGAGAGTCGCGGACCGAGCCGTTGCGAGGACGCACAGAGAGGCAGTGTGCCGTAGACACGAGACAATACGGGGCCTAACGTGTTAATCCAGGGAGCTTCGTAGAGTATATTCATCGTACACGGGACGAGCCGCCGCTGCTGCTGCTGCTACTGCTACTGCTACTGCTGCTGCTGTCCGGCGCATATATGTATAGAGAACGAGTAAGATGGACAACCGGCCATGGATGAGACACGGGAAACGACTGAGGGGGATAAAATAGCTGATGGAGTACGAGTTTATGCCGAGCTACTATCGTTCTGTACTGTGCGGCTTGTCTATGGCCAAGCCTTTACCTTTGTCACGTCACTTTCCGTGCGCTGAATAGGATTTGCGAATAACGCGACTACAACGCTGACGAGTTAATGAATAGATGATTTAGGCTTTAAAATGTATATGTTATGGGGAAATCTGGTTACAATTGCGATCGGACCTTTCATTCGTGTATACGCGTCTTACTACGACCGGTAATTACTACTTGGAAAATATCGGTGTATACCAAGTTCAATGATAGCATTTATCCATTTGGGAAGCAATATTTCATCTTGGTGCACTCGGCTATTACGAATACTTGTATCCAAATGCGTATGTACATTATAAATTTATAAAAGATCGACGTATTTCTATACATATAGTTTTAATTAATGAAAAGACAAATGATAATTTTGGTAATCGTGTCGTTTTACGATAATTTGATGGCACGAAAAGTGGCGCGGTATTTTCAGGTCACGCATTGAAAATTTTATGATTTAATTAAATATTAATTAATGTACCTATTAATATATTAATCGACGAAAAGGTTTATTATTATCATGATTGTGTAAAATACTTATGCGGTAAAATTAGCTAATAACCTTCACGAGTATTAAAATCTCATTAAATCATAAAATGATTACATAATTACATAATTTTTGTACTTATTGAAATTTTAATTAATTAGACACCGTACTTCATATCATTATTTAAAAGTAGTTAATCGCACACATTCGGTCATCCGAGCTGTTACGTCGGTGGGTGACACACAACCGTTGAATTCTTTTCGAGCCTGGGCTTTCGCTTCTTAAATTTTTGTCTATTACTTTTTTTAATTTATCATTTAATATTCCTGCATAAATCCTATAAGCCGTGTCCAGCATTTTGCCAGCTCCTCTTCAGTGGCCTAAATATACCAACGTCACATGGCTGAATTATATGAGTTGCATTCGGGTAGAGACAATATAAAATAATTCCTTTTTCTTTACAAAAGTAATGCATTTCCAAACTTATATGTAACGAATGGTCATCGAGCAATAACAGTATTGGAAATTTTATACCATCTTTCACAAATTTATTGTATAAACCATCTTTAATAAATTTATTAAAAGTTTCGGTTGTCATCCAGCCACTTGGACTGTGTCCAATAACATATCCATCTGGTACGGAAGCTGCAACGTCTTTTGGTGGAAATCTTTTGTATGGATAAACTATCATTGGTCGAATTGCTTTTTCATCAGCACTGTAAGTACAAAGTACAGTGATACTAACCTTCTCTTGCCCAGCAGAAATAATGTACTTATTTATTTCCCGAATATCAGTCAAAACTTTACCTGCCTTTGGACATAATTGTACACCGGTCTCATCCATGTTATAAATACGACTTGGATCATCTAAAATGTCAGACGCATTTTCTTTTATTAAAAATTCTTTTAAAATTGCAAACCATTCCCTGATTTTTTCTTCTGTAACGGATGTTCTGCTTTTGGATAATACTTCACAGTGTTTTAAAGCAACCTCTGGGTGCCTTTTAAGGTATAACTTAAACCATTTTTCTCCAGACATATTATTCTTAAAAGGATTTGGACGAGGAGCTTCATCTAAAACGTTTTTAATTGCAAGCTTTACATTTGTAGGATGCATGGGAAAACCAATCCGTGCTTTTTGTAGTATCCATTCTTTGATTTTTTCTTCTTCGTCTTATGTTAAAATAGTTGTAGGGCCCATCTTTTGAATAGTAGTTTCGTTACTATGTAATTTTTTAATTAAGGTTCCTTTTAGTATCTTGAATTGTATTGCAGCTTCATTAGCACTCATAACCTTAGTCTCTTTCAAACTTTCTTCTGTATACTGAAAACGCCTATAAACTCAAATAATTTATTTATATAAAAAAACTGCCATAACATTAAATATGTTTTATGAAATTATTATTTATTAACTAAATACAATAGTCTTTAATTTTTTGTACTATAATATAGTACCTATAGTAACTATATAAAATATGAAAGAATAAAACGTATTACAAATACTATTAAATTATTTTTTTAATATTAATCGAAATCACATTGTTCATCTCCATTTCTATAATAAGTATGATCAGTTTCAGGAATATCAAGTAGATCCTCTTCCTGTTCACTTTCTTCTAAGTCTCTGTTAATATCTATCACTGGATCTGTACTTTCATCATTAAAAATCTAAGGTTGTGACTTTGTGAGACGCAGCCTGTTTAAACGGAAAGCTTTTTTACCGCATTTGTCCGTTAGATTTTGATTGTCGCTTCTTTCGTCTAACTACCTATTCCAAGAAATTAAAGTCTGCAGTGGTCGGTCACGAAATTTTCATTGGTCGCGCGACGGTCTATGAACGGTCAGCGGACGGTCTTTTGACAACCCTTGTGACCGCTTTACATCTCTAATCCTGTACAAGCATGTGTCTCTGAGGCGTCTCAGCGTTTCGATACGCTATTCGCAAATACAAAAATAGAAAACATCAAATCCTTGTACGAATAGATATTCGCACGCCATTTTGTATTTGCTAATAGTGTATCGATACGCTGAGACGTGAGACCGTGAGACGCCTCAGAGACACATACTTGTACAGGATACGTGATCAACACAAGCCCACCTCACGCGTGTCACGTGTGAGAAGACAGACGACGGACTTGCATGTCAACACAGTGAGCGACTATGTTTTCAGCTAAGCGAGTAGAGCAGGGAAGGTTAGGCGCGCTCTCTTTCCCGTTGCCCGTTGCTTCTGCCGTAGCGCGGAAGCTCCGCCCACTCTCTCCCCTGTCGCCGTCGTGGTAACGGCGGCGCGAGCTGATTCGCTGATTTTCTAAATTTTCAATTGTCTATAACTCAAAATTTATGCGTTTAATCGAAAAACTGAAAAGTTACGTATGTCTTAGAATTTCCTCCTCTATCACGTAGTACCCTTATTTTCGGTCAATTTCCGAACGCCCTGTATAC
>UELV01140560.1:0-12537 GCA_900490015.1 Megastigmus stigmatizans | reverse complement strand
GGCCAGAATGGCCAATGGACATTACTCGTCCATTGTAGGTTATGTGAGCCTACCATTCGAGATTGCGGGGATCCGACGAGACGTAACTGTGGCAGTAATGCCCGAGTTAGACTCCGATTGTTATGTTGGAGTCAACTTTACTCGCTTGTTCAAAGCAATGCTGGATCCCTGCAGAAATCAACTATTTTTCAAAGATGAAAATAAGTATGGTGATCTCGAAATGGCTGGACTTAGGGAGAAACGAGTCACAGCTACCTCTGCCGTTGGACTCGCTGATATTGAGTTAGCTGAGCGAGAGCGACTTGAAGAAGTACTTGATCGGAATATTAGGCCACCTGAGGATATTCTCAGGTGTACGACCTGGATCGAACACGAGATAGATGTTGGCTTCTCTCGTTCGATCCAGCAGAAGCATTATCTCGTTTCGAAGAAGATTGAAGAGGAAATGCATCGCCAAGTACACGAGTTACTAGAGGCTGAAGTAATCGAGCCATCTGATAGCGGTGCGTCAAGTCCTATCGTGATGGTGAAGAAGAGTAACGGCAAATATCGGATGTGCATAGACTTTAGAAAAGTCAATGCGGTATCGAAGCCGATGCATATCCCTTGCCATTTATGAATCAGATATTGCGCAAGCTTCAGTCAGCTAGATATATATCTACGCTGGATCTGAGCAGCGCATATCATCAGATTCCATTGAAGGAGGAATCGAGGCTTACCACTGCAATTACGAGGCCAGATGGGCCTGTTTCAATATACAAGAATGCCATTTGGTCTATGTCAAGCTGCAGCATCTTTCCAATGGCTCATTGACAGACTGATTATACCAGAGCTCGAGCCATATGCCTTCAGTTATCTTGATGATATTATCATCGCGACTGAAAGTTTTGAAGAGCATTTGGCTAAGCTTGAGCAAGTGCTTAAGCGAGTAGACGAGGCAGATCTCACTATTAACCAAGAGAAAAGTGTATTTTTTTACGAAGAGGCAAAATATCTCGGAGTAATAGTAAACAGAGACGGATTTCGGCCCGATCCAGAAAAGATCGAGCCGATTATGAAATACCCGGCACCACGAAACCTGAAACAGCTGCGCAGTTTCTTGGGCATGGCGTCGTGGTACAGGAAAATTCTAAGAGATTTTGCCACGATCCCTGAGCCACTCACACAGCTGACTAAGAAATCTAGAAGGTATTAGTGGCTCGACGAGCAACAAGCTGCTTTTGACCAAGTCAAAGCGTTTATAGCGACTGCACCTGCGTTATAACACCCTCGCTTCGACGTACAGTTTGCAGTGCAAACTGATGCTAGCGATACAGGGTTAGGAGCTGTGCTTTACCAGATAATCGATGGAGAAGAGCGAGTGCTCGAGTTCGCAAGCTGGACTCTGTCTCAGGCAGAGAGAAATTACAGTGCGACTGAACGAGAGTGTTTAGCTGTAGTGTGGGCGATAAAGAAATTTCGGCCATGCATAATGGGTTATGAGTTCAAAGTTATAACAGACCATAGCAGCTTACGTTGATTGAGCAGTTTGCACAACCCAACATGCAGAGTTGCTCGATGGGCATTAGAGTTACAGGGGCACATGTATACCGTCGAGCATAGGAAAGGTGCTCTCAACAATGTACCTGATGCTGAAAGGTTCTTCTATATATTTATTTATCTTATTTATTATCATTAATAAATTAATTCTTATAAATAAATAATGAACGATGAATCAGGATGGCTCCTCTCGCCTTTGGATGGAAAACTCAATAATGTATAACAACAATTATTTATGATGTTTACTTTATTCAAGAAAGCACTTTTTTGTATTTATATTGATTATACTTATAAGAATAAACAATTAATTCTTGTGAGTTGTGTGAATGTGTGTGTAATTGTGTGGAAATAATATAATATATGTTCACCTAATTCTGTGAAATTATATTTAAACTTCGCACCGACTTATCTGATAATTGACTTTTTCCCTATGTCAGTGATTTTAACTAAGTCCCGTTCCTGAACACTAGTTGGCATTAAATTTATATCGGAGATTTAACTCTGTTTGTATATCAGCCGTCAGCTGTTCGCGGTACAAATAGATGAGTGCAGCAACAAGCGGTTGGTTTTTATAAATCGATTAAAAATACGCGTTCCCCGCTAAGTGGTTCTGGATAGGAGTAGTGAACGTGAAAGGACTCGAAAAGTGGCAGCGTTCTTCACTCAGAATAATCCTGCCTCTCTTTTCGAATGGGAAAAAGGAGTGAGAAGCGGCAGCGTTCTCCACTCGGATAGGCCTTCCTACTTCTCAACGCTGTATTCTTTCGAATACAACTCGGAAAGAGCTCTCCACTAGGGATACCTTTCCTATTCTGCTTACCTGCTTGAACCACAGGTAGAGACAGAGTGCCTCCTCAGAGGATCAGGGGTCCTTTTATACCCCTGATTTACCGCGAAAAAGGCGCTTTCTGAAGGATTTTCCTGGCAATTTTCGCGTGTGATGGTGTGCGTAAGTGTCTCATAAATTCATTTCATAACCTAAAGGTGAGTGACAATGCTTAAAATATTAAATTTGATTGGTTTTATTATGCCGGTGTTTTTTAGGTTATGTGGTGTGCATGTTTTGTTTGGTGTCGTGGTCTTTTAGTGTTTTTTCTTTACAGATATTATATGTGTGTGTATCCTATAGTTTTGTCTCGGTTGCTAGCCTTTGCTACTGTGTGGTTGTAGTTCTAATTTTATGTATGCCTAATTCTATTCTTCTCTCTTGCTTCTGCTATTTTATAATTATCTTCTTGCGGTTATTAACTCATGTTTCTTTTTCTTTCTTAGATTTCGGTCCAGACGTGATGCTGCGATCTTATTTTGCTGCTCATGGTTCGAGACCATCAAGTTGCCAGGATTGTTTTGCCGTGGGTGCGCATAGGTTCTGAGTCTGGCGCGAGATTACGAAATCGGTAATCGCCTCGTCCTGATACCTGGTTATATTACCGGTCTGGTGACCCTGGTGTTGGCGCGAAAGTTTAAGTAGTCTTTGCAAGGTAATGTACTAAAATGTGAAATTATTATTCTGAATTTGTCATATTAATTATCAATTAATGAATGTTAAGTATAAATTTATAATAATTTATTTTTATATTTGATATAAGGTTTTTTTTTATGAATCTTGGTTGCTTGGTATAGCATGAAATTTGTTCATATCTAAATAATGATTAATTAAATAATACTAAATAATAATAATCAATGTTTGTGTTTCAGGTATAGTGAACTGGTGAACCAGTTACAATGCTCTATCTCGTATGTATGAGGATGAGATGCCTGAAGTTAGCGCAATATCATGGGGTGAAGAAACCAAAGATCAATGGTATTATTTGCGCTATTTGCAGAAGGTAGAAGAAGTTCCGACTGGTGATCCTCGTTCCAAAGTCATCGGAGGTCACTTGTACTTCTATAAGGCCGATGAATCTTTAGACGGGACTATTGAGGATGATGAGGGATGGAAGCTTGTCGTGCATAAGTAAGAAAAGAAAGAAATTCATAAGGAAGGGCATGACGAGTCGACGTCGTGTCATCTTGGAAGAGAGAAAACATATGCTCGGATATACAATTTATATTTTTGGCCGAGCATGTACAAGGATGTCGAGGCTTATATTCGACAATGCACAGTGCGTCAATAGTTCCAAGTCGAACAGAGGGCACCCGCAGGGCTTATGCGGCGAAGGACCGTCACAAGACCATGACAAGTGGTCGCAGGTGACATAATGGGTCCTTCGTCAAAATCTGTTCAGGGTTATGAATTTATCCTGATTTTTCAGGATTTATTCACGCGATGGGTAGAGGTGATACCCATTCGTAAAGCCAATGCGAAGACAGTCCTGAAGGAATTCAGAGAGCGTGTATTTATGAGATATGGAGCTCCTGAGGTTTTTCTCTCAGATAATGGCACTGAGTTTAAGAACCGTGCCATTGATAGTTTTTTAGTGGAAAAAGGGATGCATCATACTACGGTGCCACCTTATCATCCATAGGCGAATCCTGTCCTCCGCAGCAGAGGGATTGAGTGCTAAGCTCGCTCCAAAATTCGATGGTCCATATACGATTACGGCCCAGTTAGGTTCGAACACGTTTCCATTGGAGGATATGGACGGAAAGTTGATTAGACCCGTCCATATAGAGCAGCTTAAAGCATGTGCTGCGGAAGAGATACCAGAAGATTTGGTCGAAGAAGACGTCATCGAGCATCAACCTCCGATGGATGTGAGCGTCGACGTGGCGTTGAGTGACCCGCCACGTCCGGACGTGGCGCGCACGCAGGACAGTATCACTCTACCGGGAGATGTAGCGGCTGCCTGCGTACTTAAAATATCGCGGCCCCGTGGAAGGCCTCGGAAGGCCACGAAAGTTGTAAAGCGAGCGGGCGTTCGTATTGAGAAGGCTGCGTCGTCAAATAAGGTTGCGAAGCGAAAGCCTGGTCGACTAAAGGGTTCGCGGAAACGTGTAGTCGTTGTAGATCCGACAAATCTCTCTCCGCGTCGAACGCGTGCCACGCGTTCGTAAGTCTCTCATTTTTCCCTTTTACTTGCTTTTCCGGATGGATAAGGACGAGTTTATGCGCATGTGCGCTCAGTTCTTCGAGGACTTGACTGTTGAGTCGGGGGAAGCAGCTTCCTCGGTCTCGATCTCGGAGGTGGATCGGAAGTTGGTCCCGATTCTAAGGGAGAGTGCTAGGCAGGAACTCGGCCGCCTTTATTCGACCGCTCGACCACCTGTCAAGGAGACAGCGGAAGAGGGCGCCGTCGCTCTGCCAGAGCGTGCGGCGCCATCATCGGAAGAGTAGCGAGAAGAAGGCACCGACGCCCATCAAGAGGGCGCGGTGCCACCAATGAAAGAAGAGGTTGCATAGGGCAAGGGCCCTGTACAGCTGAAGAATTGCACTCCGGCAACGCGACAAGTGAGAGCCCAGGGCTAATGAAAATTGAGCCAGAGTTAGCAGAGGACGGCGAGGCCCGTTAAGGAGGCCCACCAGCGAGAAGCGTGGAGAGTCAGCTGGGAGCCGCTAGAGAGGCGTCGCGGTCGAGCGCACGATTGAAGGAGGAGGCGTTTGCCTCGTTGGACTTCTTTGTAGAGGAGCACGACGAGCTGGGAGCTTTCTTTATTTTTCCTCTACAATGTCCAACTAGTATCCTTACCTGTTCCTGTTGTTGTTCGTCGAGCGTGAATTATCGAGCTGTCACCATCCTGGTATCCAGCGTCTGGGAGAGGGGTGTGACGAATTAGCGAGCAAATTTCATATTTGCTCGGTAATTTGATGAGACGCTCTATTCGACAGCGCGCAGGCTGAGGGAACCGTGAGCGAGATGACGAGCGTGGCCCGTGTCGCGAGAAAGAGAGAGAGAGTGAATTAGGCAGAGATAGACGGCGCGATAGGGTAATTAGATGGCACCGGCAGTTCGTTTTCCGCCGCGAAAGAGAGCACTCTGGCCATCATCGAAAACGCGCGATTCGGGTTTGGTGTGAGTGTGATAGAGTGAACCCCCAGCGGAGCTTTTTTCTGTATTGCACTGGCTGAAGTCCAGTGCAATTTTACCTACACTACAGAGATAGAGAGAGATAGAGAAAAAGAGAGCGAGAGAGAGTGGTCACAAGCTCAGCGACGAGTAAGTACTCGAATTAATGTGTAAAACATCTTGCAGGCGGCAAGCCGTGTACGAGTGTGCGTGTGAGTGATTCGCGGCCGTTTCCCGCGTTTTACCAGCCTTCTTGGTTCGTGGTTACTATTGTATTTGTATGTAATCTTTGATTGTTTTAATAGAGAATATACGCAATATTACTCGCTTCACGTCATTATCATTTACGCAAGATAAACCGAATTCTTCCCCTTAATTTCCCGCGATTACCGCCGCCTCCGCGGGTACAGTAGAAAAGCGTTTCTACGATGCATTAAATCTGAGCAGCAGGACTTGCGAGCATTGCACGATGTTTGCAAGCAATATTTCCGAACAACGGAAAACGAGACTCTTCAAGAGAGTCTCGTACTTGCGAACCAGTGCTGTTGGAGTCTGCACAGCGTCAAATCAACGTTCGATTTTGACGCTGCAACGTGTATGCAGGTAGGAGTGAGAACGCAAGTACATTCTCACCGCGATAAAAGCAGCCCCGTTACAATGAAAATGTAAATAAAAATAATATTATTCAATGTAAAACATAAAGAGTAGATTAAGCAATATCATTTTTTGTAATTAGATTTTAAGGTAATTATATTTTAATTTATTGTATCAGTATTACAATTTATTAATACAAATTATTAATTTTTTAATTTTCTAAATATGTATTTCGATTTGTCATTATTTTTAAGTACAATAAAATATATTTTAAAATGTTTTAAAAAATAAACCATGTTTTTTATTATACCTTTGAAATAAATCCTTTCTTGTGTAAAAATTATGAATAAGATTTATTATACCGACATTAGAGCAGTACCTAAATTACTTAATAATAAAATATTAGTTGCAAATTAATGAAACATTAAAAAAATAAAGTTAAAATCACTAAAACCCATGTTTTTCTGTAAGTGTTTCGATTAGAATATAAAACAAGAAGTTTCATGGAAATAAAGTTTCAAAAGACCATAATTATATGTATGAATGTATGCAGCAAGCGTAAAGAACAATAATGTTTATTGTCAACAATAATTAAATTAACTAAAAAAGAAAATACTGCTTTTTTTAGGGCTTAAATAAAATAATTTTCTAATTCCAATCTGGTAATTGTATAGTATTTTACAAGGTATCCCAAATTAAAAAAAAAAGAACGTTTAATTAGGTCCAGTAGTTCCGAAGATACATAGAGCCTCGACGATTTGAAAACTAGAAGTCGTAAACAATTGCACTGACATGCCGGCACCTCTCCTGGCGACGCGTCGCCCCCCACTACTGCGCACATGGGAGGTCCGTGTTTCAGCGTCAACTTCCGCGTCCAATATATTTGCAATCACTAACTTATAAGACAAGCTATAATATTTCTGATAAATTTTAACTTTTTCTGAATATTACCGATAAAAGTTCGTTCCTCAATGTTGTTAGCCTTAGAGATATGAATTTTCAATAAAAAAAAAATTATCTCGTAAACTAATCATCGTGGAGTAAAGAATGTTATTTTAAAATTTGTAAAAAAAAATTGCACATTTCGAATATCTAAGGCTCGTTTCGGTAGGAAATAATTTGCAACTTATATGCAAAAATATAATTAGCCCTAAAGCTTACGTGAAAATTTGAAGCTTCAAAAAGGTGTGTGCAAAATTCTGGCGCTGTAAGTCTGCCCAAATGCAATTTTTCGAAAACTAATGTAGTTACAGAACTGAATTTTGGCACACATTGTTATACCTATGTGAGACATACTTGAGGTGAATTACAAATCGATTACTCAAATTTTCAAACAGTTATTGAAAAATTTAAAAAGGTCGATTTTCGACGGTTTTTTGCGTTTTACGCAAAAGTTTATGAACCGATTTAAATTTTACAAGTTAATCCTTGTAAGTTTTTTTAGTAGAAAATAAACGGATTCTTATGATTTTCTCTCTAATAATAATCTTCTAAGATATGAGCAAAAAACTATTTTTTTTTATGGCTATACCAATTTTTCCTGAAGAATGCACACCTCTGATTTGTCTACTTTTTAGTACACATCACTTAGATTCCGATCATGTAAATGACTATATTTTTTTACCTGGATTAATTTTTCCAGCGTCCAAGTTTAATTCTACTGCTTTAATACTACTAAGGTAAGTGAATTTGTATTATTATTATATATTATAATATTTTATCTCTTTTACCGTGAGTACATTTTCGCGAACGGAAGGGTAACTTGATTGAACTCGTGACTCCGTCAACATATTGACGTTAAAAATAATCATAGTTTTAGATCTATAAAGGATTTAATATTTAATATATTTAATATATAAGGATTTTGACTCCCTTATTTATTAAATTTTTATTAAATAACATTTTTTTAAATATTCTAATAAAATTATACTCGTGTAAAATTATTATAAACGACTGAGTCCGTCATAATTAAATTGACGTTCGAAACGATAGATCTAGGTCTATAGAATACAAGATAGAGGATCGAATTATTCGATTTATGCTATTCTGTTTACGACGATTCAGGGCAGAAATTATCTAATTTATCGCATTAACGGGCGATAACAATTTTTTTCAAAATTATTTTAAAACGCAGCAACTTTTCCCTCTTTTCGCGTAAATCGAAGAAAGAATTGGTAAGCTATAAATACATAACGTTAGAGAACTCGCATTTCTCTAGCTCATATGGGCATATACGTCAAATTTTTAAACTTTGTTGTAAGTGAATAAAAGCTTATGAACTTCTTTATTATCGGAGTAACACAAATAAATCTTGTATAATCTTAAATAATATAAGTAGATATAGGTATCTATAAAGTATCAACCTCGTAGACGTCACTATAAAACGATTCTTATCAATTGAATACACGAAAATCTATAAATTTAGAGTGTAAGTTACTGAAACTGTTGTATTATTAATCGTTTTTCTCGGATGCCGTATTGTACATCGATCTAATTCGAAGGGTATTACTTAGTTATTATCATTATACAACATCATCTACCAGGAATAGTATGTGCCACACGTGAAAAACATTAAGAGTCCGTAAGTATGTGTAAGTATATTTTTTAATTTCATTTATTTTGATAAAGTTACCAATATAAAAAATGCACTGGCTACCAAAATGGTAAACTAACAAAGTCTGTTTATAGTCAGTATCAAAACGAACATTTTTAGCTATTTTTTATTTGTGTGCTACAAATACACTCGACATGGAAGTACTTGAAAGATAGGAACGTAACTTATGAAAATAATATACTTTCTTGATTAGCACATTTACAATATTACCTACAGAGTTCTAGTTATGGGTGTAATCATTCTGCTGATTATATTTATTAACAGAAAAAAATAGTCGCGTTCATTGAAAATTTATATTTTAAATACTAGCGGCTTTTAACTTTTAACCTAGAAGTGTATTTTTACTATTATCAAAATTAAAAGTTTTTACGCTATAATATGCTGCTTTAACCGAGAAATATTTATTATATGTATATGTATGTATATGCGTGCATGTTTATCTGTGTGTGAGTTTATATATATATATATATATATATGTATCAAACTCTAGTAAAATTCATCAGCTCATTTGGAGCAATGACAGAAGAGATACATTATTTATTAATAATTATCTGTCATGCACTTCATTTATTTTACAGCCGCCTTGGGCTCATTACCCATTAAAGCCTGATAACTATACTATTGTCCGTGATAATACTATAAGTCTTGCAAAAAAACAAAAAGATGTAAAATCTTCCAACCAAATGTGTCCGAAAAAATCTATTCGCAAAGTCAAATCGACGTGTAAATTAGATACAAATAAAAAAGGAAAATTGAAAATTGAAAGGCAAAACGCAAGAAGCATATGACGTTAGGGCTACAGATACGGGCTCAATTGATAATCTTTTACAAGATCTCACTCACAAATTTGGATACGTCGGCAGACCAGAAGAAATTAGAAAACAGATGTACAATCTCGGCCAAAGACCAGGAGAACCGGTAGCGGATTATGCTTTGCGAACACAGAAACTTTTGCATCGAGACCTATTAGCTATCGAAAGCACAATGGATCCAAATGGTATTGATTAAGATTATCATACGGCGACAACTAAACGGAAAACACTCTAATTCTTTTTAGCAGGGCTGAATGATCCCTCGGTATATCGCGTATAACATGAAAAGCCGAAACATCTAGCTGATGCGATAGCAAAAGTAGCAGCCTTATCAAAAATCCTGAAACCCGAGTTTACGGGATACGCAAGACACCAACCTTCTTCACAACAGTTCCAGCACAAAGCTATAATTTGTTTTATGACATCGTCAAATAAAGTATAGCCAGGTAGTCCTCATTCGTGCTGCAGTACATTAAGTCCACCTTACGAAAACAATTTTTATTAGGAATACGAAGAAAATCTTTACGCTGACCCAATGCCAGAGCATAACGACAACTTATATACACACAATGCTACAGTAAGAGCAGCACCAGTTGTTGAAAATTATAGTTACTGCTTCGGAAATAATCATCTGAAGAAGAATTGTCATAATAACAAAACGATGCGAAATGCCAATTTTGCAACAAGCCGGGCCATAAATTTAATAAATGCTATATTCTTAAAAATGCACTTAAGGATAAACGCCTAAAAATTGTACCAATTTGATTGAATAATGGAGCTGCAGCACGACCGATTACAGCTCAAGCGCGAATACAGTAAGAACTGCCAGGCAATGACCGGGGAGTATCAAATTTCTATCCGACGAAAGACGGCTTAAAACATCCCTGGAATAATCGGCTGCACCAAGGTCGAGGTTACATATCGAAGCGCTCTTCGTCAAAAGAATACAGACATACAAATGTACCGCAAAACGCTGACCATGGAGGAGATTTAAACTTCTAAGGGGCTCGACACCCACAGAGATAGTGGAGCCCATCGAACGAATATCCGTAAAAGAATGCAACATTGACGAATCAAATGTAAACGATGTCACGATAAGAATAGATACATGCGGTAAATTGCCACCCATAGTATCGGTGAAAAGTAAATATTGTATAAAAGAAAGCGGGACCTTTTACGCTGATTCAGGGGCAGATATAAGCCTTATAAAAAGAAAGAAACATAAAAAAAACATTAAAAAATAATATTAAAATAGATAATAAAGTAATTGATAAAATAAATGGAGTAACATCAGACGCAGCGCATGTAATAAAGAAATATTTCAACGTTCATAGAAGGGATGAAATGCGATAATCATCACGGTCCCGACGATTTTCCGATTGATATACGTGGCTTTTTAGGATAAAAAACTTTTTTGGAAAATGGAGGAGAGACAAGCCTTACAAATCAGTGTCTGGATTTTAGCAATGGAACTAAAATGCCATTTAAGACAACGGAATTTTATGTGATTCCGCCTTGAGTTCGTCGTGAAATTTACGCTTGCGTGAAAATTCACGAGGTAAACAAAGGGTTTGTACCTTTACTTGACATAAATCTGAAAATTTTGATAGGAAAAGCGGTAGACGAGAATATCGAGGACGAAGCTGTCATGATGTGTATAAATATAAGCAGCAAACCGATTACTATGCCCCTCTCGTTGACATCGAGACTTACAAAATCGTAAAAGTAAAAGTGGACACTCAAAACGAGTATGACTGACTTTTGCACGATGAAAGCATCGCTTTCGCAAACATATTTAAAGAATCTGCTACTGTTGCAATAAGCAGAGAAGAAAAAGTTTTTAAGCTTATCGACTGCTTAAGCCAAGAAGAAATAGACCACGTTAAGGATCTTATAAAAAATTGGGCAAATTTATTTCACCTGCTAGGGGAATCTCTTAGAACTGCTACAGTAGCCAGCCATAAAATTCGCATTACAGATGATTTGCCGATACGCACTAAGGAATTCCGGCACCCACCTGAAGTTAAGAAAGTAATACAAAAGAGCGTACAAAAATAAGTAGACGTTTGACCTTAAATCCTGAAACGTATTTGTTCCCTTCACTAAACAAATATACTATATCTTTTCTATATTTTTTATATATAAGGAACCATTGAGGAGTATGAAGGTTTATTCGAAAGAAAAAGAGAGGTGATTATTTTAATGTACGGATGCTTTATTTTCAGGAACCCTAACTACGCTTTCCCGCAGACGAATCACCACCAATGTTTATTATAGGTCACAAAGATGGTAATCCTCTGCCAGATAGCGGAGCGTCTGGCTCTGAAAGGTCTCGCGACCGATTCATCGATGGGGTTGATATTCATCGATTCATGGATGGGGTTGATATTCATGATGGACACTGCAACAACGTGCTGCCGAGTATTCGATCGAAAAAATGGACATGGGTAGTTTTTATGAGGCTCATCCAGGCTGCCGTAGTAAATTCAGTAGTAATATTCAACGCAGCTGGGGTAGACAAGAAAAAAATCGGAACTAAACAATTTTCAATGTCGATAGCTAAGAGTTATATCCATCGTGGTAAAAAAAAACGGGAAGAACAGAGATCTATTTCACAGAAAACACAAAAACGATGCTCCAAATGTCCCATTAGAACAAGGTTTTTCTGTGACAACTGTAATTTATATTTTTGCAAACAGTGTTTGAAAAAGAATCACGAGAATACCTAATTAGCTGTGAGAGGCAAGGGGACTCACTAAAAACAAGCACTCCAAATAGTGAGAGGCAAGGGAACTCACTAAAAACAAGCACTCCAAATAGTGAGAGGCAAGGGGACTCACTAAAAACAAGCACCCCAAATAGTGAGAGGCAAGGGGACTCACTATAATCGAGCACCCCAAATAGTGAGAGGCAAGGAGACTCACTATAATCAAGCACCCCAAAGGAGACACAACTTTACCACGTCCACGTCGTTGTCTTTGGGTTGCGCTAAGAGTAAAATAACAACGTGAACGCGGAAGTAAATAGATTT
>UELV01140544.1:0-17183 GCA_900490015.1 Megastigmus stigmatizans | reverse complement strand
GAGAGAGAGAGAGAGAGAGAGAGAGAGAGAGAGAGAGAGAGAGAGAGAGAGAGAGAGAGAGAGAGAGATGGAGATTCACACGCACCTGCACTTTTGCCGCACTTTCCGACGCATTTTTCGCCTTCACAAGGGATATTCCATCATATTCCTACCCACTGCATCTCACTCGCTTCGCAAGTAAGATCGTGCGTTTCATCTGAGCGAATTTACAAGCGAAATAAGGCGAGCGAATGTCAAGTGAGTCTAGTCAAAATGTACTTGCTTAGGCCCGAGTGACGGTAGCCTGTGGAACGGCAGCGCGCTATCCGATACCGCGAGATCTCCTCACTGTGCGCGCGTAGCTTCTTAATCGTAGCTCGGATTATTCAATCGGCACATCAAGATTGCTTAGGCTGTAAGAGAGCGCTGTACAGGGTGCTCTACATATACGCCAGATTACGTGTGAGCCTTCTAACATTTGTCTTTAACCAATCAGTGTTATTTTGTCATTGTTCATATTATTATTGTTATTATTATTGTTAGTACTATTATTATTATTAAAAAAAAAATTAAGATTAATTTAAACTTAAATCCACAACAAAAATGGCTGAAAGAACTTCTTGTTTAAAACATAGAAAACAAATAAAAAAAAATAATATATTGATTAAATACAAAAATTGCAATATATTATATCATACCGATTGCCATAAGTGGACAGAGGCTGAGGCTACTACGACCAGAGCCGCTAACAAGAATTTTATCAAACATTATTATTGTGAATCATGAACTACGACTAGCCTCAGCCAAAGTAATAGTAATAATAAGAAAATTAATGATTTAAATGGTTTAAAAAACGACATACTATCAAATAAGAATAATATGGTGCCTTCATCCACACCGTTAAAATTGTACATACCGTATGTCTCGCAAGAAAATAATAGCTGTAGTTTTATTACCAGCCGCATAGATAGTAGTGCGTCTAACAGCAAGCGGCTGCTGTCAAATTCAGCGA
The DNA here is from genome assembly GCA_900490015.1 of Megastigmus stigmatizans. NCBI lineage: Eukaryota > Metazoa > Arthropoda > Insecta > Hymenoptera > Megastigmidae > Megastigmus > Megastigmus stigmatizans. The sequence continues at coordinate 16,192 of UELV01140544.1, read as the reverse complement.
GTGGTACCACGGTCGCCCCTCACAGTGGTATAGCTAAATTAAAATCAGTAACTAATTCGAAACCGTCTCTGGCCGATTCGATTGCGGCAGTATTGGGCAGATTTGATCTCTTAAGGGAACCTCTCTATTTACTGCCGGCTATGGAGGACAAAATCCAGCTTTTGAGTGAAAATCTGAACAATCTTGTTGCTATTATACAAAACCAGAACTCCATGCTGGTAGAGCTTGTAACGAATTCACGACTGAATCGAAGATTCAATCGTTAATTCGATTGTGCGCTCGATCCAACGGCCCGCATGCATCTAGGATGATGAGCAGGGCAGCGAGCGCGGCGCGTGTCGCGAATTAGAGGGAGATAGGCGATCTCGCGATTTAGAGAGAGACGGCGTGATAGGAGAAGTCGATCGCGACGTCAGATCGATTTTCGCCGCGAATCAGCATGGACGCTGAAGATAAAGATATACGCGACGTCTTACGTATGTGTAGGTGTGTGTGTGTGTGTGTATGTGAGGATGTAGATATAGCCACCCACAACTCCACATCTCAAGCTGCACTGGACTGCAGACCAGTGCAACTACCAGAGGAGTCCGCGCGAGCATAGCTGCTGCGAACAGAGCAACCTCGAGTAAGTACTCGTCTAGTACTACTGCGGCGGATCGCGAACGGCGATCCGCGTATGCTTGTGTGTGTGAGATTTCACGCGTATATACCTTCTCGGTTCACGAGTTTAATGTATTGATTATTGTAATCGAATATTACTGAATATACTCCAATAATCAAAATTCTCGCATTCGTCATTTTAGTAGAGATTATTCTCCTATTTTTCCCGCGATTACCGTTGCCTCCACGGGCACAGTGGAAAAGCGTTTCAACTGTGCAGATAACTGAGTAGCTGGCATCATGAGCGTAACACGGCGCTCACGATCGAAAGTCCGATCAACGGAAAGCGAGACTCATCAAGAGAGTCTCGCATTTGTACGGAAGCTGTTGCACCTGACCAACCGAGAGAATCACGGGTAGATTTTCCCGCTGCAACGTGTAGGAAAGGTAGGAGTGTGTAGTACACCGGTACTGCACACCGAATAAACAGCCCCGTTACAACTGGCGCCCCGAACGTGTTCGGCTACGGGAAAATAGGCGCGGATTGAATAGAAAAAGTGTGCTTGGAAAATCGTTGTAGTAAGAAATATTACTTCGAAATAATATTTCGAACACGAAATTCCGAGCAACGAATATCGAGAAGCCACGCGTAGCGAAGTATTCAAAGTCAGCGCGACTTTGCTTACATCGGCCGGGAGGACAGTAAAAGCCCCGGCCCGTGTAAGCCGTATACCGAGTGTGAGAGCGAGAGAGAACGCAAACCCTAGTGAAGCGCAGGCAAGTGTGCCGGCTGCTACGGCCGAAAGAGCCGAGAGGGGAGCGCTCAGCTCGAAAGCCAGCGGCGTAACAGCCGAAAATATTGATTTAATTAAATTTGAATTAATATCGGCGTGTGTTCGTGTCTGAAGGCTGTGTACAGTGGTATGTGCTGTACACAGCAGCAATAGTGGTGTGCTAGCGCCGAATATTTATTTAACGTTTATTATAATTTATTGTATTGATTGCTATAAATAATTTAGCGGCGAGGTGCTTCACTCGTCCCAGTGAGTATACCGGATAAAGGAGAGGGTGGATTATTTAATAATAAAGGGTCTTCCCTTCGAAAAAAAGAATAGGTTGCAGAGATGGCTGTTGGGGAATTACTCAGCAGCCCATTGCTTAAAGCGCAAATGAAGCGTGAAGAGCTGCGGAGAGCTTATATCGAGGGAAAGGCCTTCGAGATAACTGGATCCACGATTTACGACGAAAGCGTAAATCAGGAGGGGTTACACCCGTTACAAATGCTGCTAGTTGATCCAGTGGTAAAAGCCAGCGACGAGGAGCGAACAGGACAGCTGTACAGGCTCAACCCGCCGCAGTTGGAAAAGGAGCTTCAACAGAAGAGCTCAAACACTGAGCAGATCCCGGTCGAATAGACAGAAAGGCCGATTAGAGAGTGCGACGTCGATAGCGTGACGGATGGGTCCGCTACGGGTGACGAGGTGGAGGAAGCAGCACCTCCAATGGTCTTCACAGGACCTCAAGCAGGGGATATCATGATGATATTCTCCTAGATAAAGGAGCAGATGAGATTGCTCAACGAGAGGGTCTCAGCGATCTCTCGTCGCTGCACAGCGCTGGAAGGAGCGGCAAAGACTCCATGCGCGTGCAAGCAGAGTGGCAGCGATGGTCGGTTGAAGGCGGCAGCGCAAGAGTTCGAGGTGAACCAAAGGAGGAAAGAGCTCCGAATGGCCTCTAGTACGAGACTAGAAGGCAGAGGTTCATCGAGACCAAACGCCACTGGTTTTGGCCTGCATCCGGAGATGCAGGCTGAAAAGGTCTCAGATAGGCGACCGCATGTGAATTTCCAGGGTACATTTACGTGTTATCCTGGAAATAGCAGCCTATTAGAAGAGACGCAGGCGCGCAGGAAAGCGCAAATCATTTCATATGCTACCGGTGTAGGCACGCCTGGGAGAGGGGGAATCTCTCTTGTGCTTATGCACCAGAGAAGGATAGCGATGAAACGATGGATCTGAGTGCTAGCGATAGACTCAGATCCAATACCCGATTTATTTCGCGAGCTAGCACACAAACACGACACACAGGTCGAGATGTTGGCCAAATCTTTAGACGACGGCAAGTTCGATTCTCGGGGAAGAAGGATCAAAGTATTGAGGTATTTCTCACCTGAGTAGAAGAGTGTCGTGTGCTCGCTGATCTGACAGAGGAGGAACTGTTGTCCTTTCTGTCAGAGTTACTAGCAGGTGTCGCGGCCATTTGGTATAGAAATAGTCGCGACAAATGGAGGACGTGGTCCGAGTTCTGCTCTGCCGCCAGGAGGTGGTATGGAGAGAATAAGGTGTTACAGCAGAAGTTAATTGCTGAAGCTAACGCACGCACCCAAGGCCAAGAAGAGCCGATGTGTGACTTTATTACGTGCCTGCAAGCAATAGTGCTGAAGCAGGTCGCAGTGCTTTCGATAGAAGTGCAGCTGGACCTGATGCACCAGAAAATGCTGCCAAAATTGCAGTGTATGGTGCGTCAGGCAGAAGCCCATGACGTCGAATCACTAATGGAGCTGGCGCGGGAAGCTGAGCTCATAAGCACAGCAGGTGAGGCGTTTAGACCTCCACCGTCGCCACAGACGACCGTGATACCGGAAATGGCATATAAGAAGCCCCAGAAGCTTCCGAAGGCCAAACCGGTAGTCTCAGGGGTTGACACGAAAGTGGCAGTAGTCAGTCAGTGTCAACCTGAGACAACGGCATTCGCTGAGCTGCTCAAGGAGGTCAAGACCCTGACCGAGCAGCTCAAGAATCGAGCGCGGAGTAAGTCTCCAGAAGCGCCGAAGAAGCGACAGGGCTATAGTAAGCCCAAAGGACGACCTAGCTCTCCCGTAATAAAGGAGGCGAAAGGAGAGCATGATCAGCGTCCGGATCCGGCTAGCCCTCGGCAGACGTGGAAGCAAATGAATTGCTATACGTGCGAGAAGCCGGGGCAAAGTATTGCCGAAGTAATTGGTGGCTATAGGATTCGAGCGTTGTTTGATCCTGGAGCAGCACACACAGTGATGGGATCTGTAGGATTACAGATCGTCAGTGCGTGCGGTCGAGAGCTTCGACCAAGCTATGGCAGAGGTGCGAGAATGGCAAACGGTCATTACTCCGCCATCGTAGGCTATGTGAGTCTACCGTTCGAGATCGCAGGGATCCAAAAGTACGTGACAGTTGCTATCTTACCAGAGTTAGATGCAGACTGTTACGTCGGAGTGAACTTCACAAGATTGTTCAAAGCGGTATTGGATCCTTGCAAGAACCAATTGTTCTTCAAAGATGAGAACAAATATATGGATCTCGAGCTAGCTGGACTCAGCGAGAGCAGAGTCACAGCTGTATCTGCCATTAGGCTCGCTGATGTAGGATCAACTGAGCGAGAGCAACTGGAGCAGTTGCTAGATCGCATGATTAGGCCGCCGGAACGTATACTCAGATGTACTACGCTCGCTGAGCATGATATCGATGTATACACCGCGCCTAAAGAGAAGCGAAAAGCAGTGCTTCATGAGGATCATGACGAGCCAACTGCGGGTTATCTCAGAAGAGACAAGACTTGTTACTGGATAGCCAATTTATATTATTGATCGGGCATGTATAAGGACGTGGAAGCCTATGTTCGACGATGCACTGTACGTCAGCCGTGTAAAGTCGAACAACGCGCTCCAGCAGGGCTAATGGGGCGAAGGACTGTCACTAAACCATGGCAAGTGGTTGCAGGTGACATCATGGGTCCTTTGCCCAAATCTGCAAAAGGATTCGAGTATATCTTGGTCTTTCAGGATTTATTCACGCGATGGGTCGAGGTTATCCCCATTCACAAAGCCAATGCAAAAACAGTCCTTACGGAGCTCAAAGAGCGTATCTTTTTGATATATGGAGCGCCTAAAGTCTTTCTTTCGGATAATGGCACGGAGTTTAAGAACCGTTCCATTGATAGCTTTCTCATAGAGAGAGGTGTGCACCATACTACGGTGCCACCCTATCATCCGCAGGCGAATCCAGTGGAGCGAGTTAATCGGTCACTGAAGACGATGCTCATGGCATTTATTGTGAAAGTCATTGAACATGGGACGATAATTTGCCAGAGCTCGTGTTTGCGTTTAACACGGCTGTGCATAGTTCAGTGGGAGCCAGTCCTGCTCTGCTGATCTATGGAAGACAGCCAATGCCTCCTTTGACAATACGTCGAGGTCAAGAGCTAGCTGCTCTAGATGGAGAGCAAGCTGCGGCTCTTGAGAATTGGCAGCGGAAGATTGAAGATTTAATCAATCTGCGTGCTGAAGCGAGCCAGAGATCGGAGGAATCTCACAATCGGCAGGCCGCTTATTATAACGCACGGCGTAGGCCGACTGGATTCGATGTACTGTCTATACTGTCTTCTGCTATGGAAGGGTTATGCGCTAAGTTAGCCCAGAAATACGCGGGCCCGTATAGAATTACGGCCCAGCTCGGTTCCAATACATACGAGCTAGAAGATATGGACGGGAAGTTAATAGGACCCGTCCATGCGAAACAAATCAAGGAGTACGTCCCCGAAGGAAGTCAGATGGATCTGACAGAAGTAGACGACGTCGAGACGCAACCTCCGATGGATGCAAGCGTAGATGTGGCGTTGAGCGACCCGCTGCCAGCGAGCGCAGCGAACACGCAGGTAAGCATCACTCCACCGGGAGATGTAGCGGCTGCCACCGTATTTCTTTAGGCAACCGAAATAAAAGTATTCTATCTCAGTGCTCATAGTTGCACAGCTACCAGAGATAGAGGAAAAGGTCCGAACAGCGATTGGGAGAACCCAAAGCGTCTGTTAGGGAAGCGTCATTATCTATACCCGGATAATGATGTTTGCCAAATATTTACGCATGTACAATTTGGAAAACGTAGCGTGTAATAATAAGAAAATATAAAATATGTGTAAGGACTAGAAATAAGAGTCTGTGAAAAATACAATGTTAGATCAAGAATAAATATTGATTAAAATATAATTAAACAAGGTAGCTTGAAACTACAGTTTATAACTAATAATAATAGTTTTTTATATATATATGTTATAACTAAAAATAATAATTACTTTTTATTTTATAATAACATTTAAGTTAGATTAAGAATATCAACAAATTTTAGTTTCATTTCAATTTTCACAATTATTCTTTCTAAATATATTAGAATGTCAAATAGATTATTTATTTAAGAACACTTATTAATAAAAAGCTAAGTTCAATTTAGTACACGCGGCGGTGAAAGAAGGGGAAAATAGAGGGACAGATAGAAAGAATTAGGTTTAAGAGAGGGAAGGAGCGTCCGGAAGGAAGTAACGCGATAGGCAGAGATTAGGTCAAGGGCGGAGATTTAAGGAGAGAAATGTAGGAAGAAGCGTGGCGGGGAAGGACCCATAGGTGATGTGCTGCATCTCAGAATGCAGTTGATTCAGTTAATTAACAAACGAGAGAGCTAACAGAAACCAAGGAGAAAGGAAGTTCGAGAAAGAGTGCGCACAAAGCGGCTCTAGAAAAATTGTGAACAAAATACGTCGGAACAAGTAAGCAAAATAAGTAGCAAACGGGAAGACCACGAGTTCAGGAATAAGTAAGAAGAAATAACGTTGTGTAATAATCGAGTGTAAGAAATAGCGAGATAAATAAGTAAAGCAGAATTGTGAAAAATAGAAAGAGCCAAGAAATAAAGTTCAGTGTTAGAAATATACATATTGATATTGTGTTAGTGTTTTATTTTACGAAATCACCTACCTACAAATCCAGCAGGAGAAGCGGAACCGACGGCAGCAGGAGAAGAAAGAATAAAGGTTAGTTTAGTTTAAGTTCGTATTTGAATATATAGTGTCCGGGTTAGACTGCATGTTCGCGTAAATAAAATCATAATTTGGAGGTTTTTAGAATTGGATCGAGCTACCAAGATGAACGGAATAGCCGGCCTTCTTGGATAGCAAGTTTAGCATAGCCGCCACTCGTGAACGGGGCAACCTGGTCAGTTTGGCGTTTAGGTATTTTGGAGTTTACCAATCTTGAACGGGGCAACCTGGTCTGTTTGGTGGATCAGATTCTTTAAAGTTAAATTTTAGAAAGATTAGCAGACTTCCTCGGGATAAAACAAAGACGGGTAAAATCATTTGTAGCGGCGTTCTCCAGCCCCAATTATAGGACGAGAGTCCTGATCAAAAAAGGAGATTATTATAATTAAATCTTGTGTGCGTCCGTCAGGACTTTAAATATTGATTTTTATTTTTGGCGCGCAACGTGGGGCGTGATAAAAACGTTGCTGTAATGATTTATGCCTTCGAGTCTTTGTCTCGTTTGCTTTCGTCGAATAGGAAAAATGATTATTGAGTTTGAAATTTCTAAAAGGGAAATTATTGCAATAAAAGCATTTCTTTTGCATTTATATAAATTGTAATTTAAAGAAAAAAAGGGGATAGTTTAAAGTGATCTAGCCTTATGAGTTTTGAAATTTATAAATGTGATGTAATCAAAGTAGTAATTCTTAGAGAAAACTAATAATAATGATACGAGCTCAATATTCATTTTAAAAATATTTCCGTTGATTGGTAAATAATAAAAGTAAAAAGAAGTATATTAAAAAGAATAAAGAAATTAATAGTGAAAGTGAATATAAACAATCAAAAATATAAAAGAAAAAAAAAGGACAAGGGAATTTGAAAAATTAATAAAAAATTTTTTTGTGAATAAGTGAAATTTAAAAACGAAAAGAGGATAAGGAAAAATAAATACAAAGAAACAAGATTAATACAAAATGCACGATTAATAAAAGAGAAAATAAAGAACTGAGTTAAAATTGAAAATTTATATGTACGAGGGATTAAAACGAAATATAATTACGTTAAAAGTAACATGGTTAAAACGTGAATAATAAATTACGCGAAATATGATTTTTAACAGATTGTAAACAGTATATGAAGATTAAAAAGGAAAAATCATGATAATGAGAAGTATATATATGTAACAAATGAGAAGATTAGAAGAAAAATAATCGGCAAAGAAGTATATATGAATTGAAGAAATCGACGAGAAATCAAAAGTGTTATATGAAGACAAAATTTTGGAAATAAATAGAAATCGATAAAGTGAAGAAAAAAATTTAGAAAAACTTAGATCGCGTATGTAAGAGAAGCAAGTCTTACATGGAGATGGCGATCGCACGTTATATAATTGTTGAAATCGTGTAGAATCAAAAAGTAAAGGGATAAATTGTGAATTATTAAACTGTGAAATATAATAAAGAAAAGGAATAACTAACATCAGAAAAATAATAAAAATAAAATTATTCTAGTAAAAATTATTCTGAAAAAAATACTTTTCTAGTAATATTTAAGTTTTATAAGAGTTGTTTTCTGGGAAAATACAGCGTCATTTTTGAATACTTTTGTTGGGGTTTGCTTTAAAATATAAATTACAAAAGGGAATGCTTTATGAATGATTTTTGAATATTGTAGAGGTAGTTCTTATAATGTGGTAAAAATAAAATTGTTTTTCGAAAAAGAATACTTTTGAACGCTAAAACAATTATATAGGTGATACTATTTTGAGGACATCTAGGGTTAATTATAGAATTCTTTTTCTGAAGAGTGTGCTTATTGGACAGCTAGTTTCAATCTTCAATTGTGAACGTATTTGCTTAAGAGAAGTATTCTTAAAATTCGAGTTACCGCATAGTCGGAATAACTCTAAAGACGAAAAGAAATTAGATTGTGCATCCAAGATCCGCATACGTATAAATGGTCAAGAAACTATCAAAAAGGAAGAGACAGTAGATCAAGAAACAGGAGTTGTTAGCTGGAATTTTTATGCCAGCACCACCGCCACCAGATAGTGTCTACTTAGAGAACAATATTGCCAAAGTTGAGGATATTCCACTACCATCTGGATCACCTAAGCCTTTGAGACCAAGAGGATTATACTGCAAATCTTGTTTATTTGAGATTAAGAATAGGTGCATCAATTGTTTCTTAAAAAATTACAAAATAGGAAAGAAACGAGTTTCAGCAAAGTAGCATCTTGAGTATATATAGACAACTAGTTATTGGTGAGCGCTACTGAAAACTTAGGCGAGGGGAGATATAACGTTAGAGAAGAAAATAGATAATAAACATACATGAGCGCAAAGGACGGAGTAGGGAGTAAACGAATAACTCGCAAACAAGCCGAAGAAAATCCGGATTTACAAAAAGAAGTCGATAATTATAACGCGGTGCTCAGAAGAACAACATTAGGGGACTCATCGGACTCGGATCTAAGTACGGAATCTGACAGTATTTTGCATTCGACGTTGTTAACGGATAACACGCTCGGAGATAGTTTAGACGAAAATAGTACCATAATCGCGGCAGACAGAAGTCAAGAGCAGGAAGAAGTAGATTCCAACAATCAGACGAAGAAGAAAGTCAGGTCGAAAACCGATTACTAGTAATGGCAAACGGAGCAGCCGCGATGGCCAATATAGTAACGTTAAAGGACGCCGTCAAAGCGGTACCTGAATTTGATGGCTACAACATTCCGGTAGCGGATTTTGTAGCAGGATGTGAAGACGCTAAGGATATGGTGGAAGCGACAGCAGTGCCGAACTTAATCAAGCTAATTAGAACCAAAATAACTGGGGAGGCTAAGAAGGCTATAGATGGGCAGGTACACGTCACCATAGAGAGCTTGGGAGACTATCTCAAGGAGACATTTGGAAGAACGAAAACTGTGAATCAACTTCAAGGGGAATTAGGTAACGAATACCTAATTCCCCTTGAATTCCAACGGGAAGGAGAGAGTGTAATTCGTTTCGCGAATCGCATAAAGCAGATTGGCAAGAAAATTCTAGATGCAAAGAAGGCATCAGGCGCTGAAGTAAACACTGCATTTAAAACCAGCGTAGAAAGCAGCATAATAGAATGTTTCAAAAAGGGATTGGTACCAGAGATCGAGAATAAAGCGATAGCTGACGTGGTAAAAAACGCAATTAAAGCAGAAAATGCGCTGGAAGCTCAGAGGGAGTTACGAGGAAAGAATGTAATACCATCCCGTAGAGATATGCGTAGAAACGTATACGCTTGTCAGATATGCAAGGAAGAAGGACATGAAGTTGACAAATGTACATCATTCGCGAATCAACGAAAGACTTGCAAGTTATGTAGAAGAAGTGGGCATACAGCGGACAATTGTCATTCCAAAGATATTAATACTAGCGATTTTAGATGTCGAATCTGCAACCGAATCGGGCATTACGCGAGGCAGTGCAGGGACCAACAGAGGGGCGAGAAGTGTCAGCTATGTGACAAGTTAGGGCACACCGCAAGACAGTGCCGTGGACAAGCAGCAGCGTTATTTTTCCAGCATTGTAACAGACCGGGGCACACGAGTAGTAATTGCTTTAAATTAAACAGCCAAGCTAGACCAGTAGATAACAGGGCGCAACTTAGATGCAGATTATGTAATATGATCGAGCATACAGCAGCGACGTGTCGCGTAAAACCAGCGCAAGAATACAGCCGAGCAAATAAGACCTGCAACTATTGTGGAAAACCAGGCCACTTCATAGCTGAATGTAGAAGTAGGCAGTATTCAAATCAAGAGGTGTGAAATGCGCGGGGTTTCCAGAGAACAAGCGCGAGGATGGAAACCCAGACCGAACAGCAGCGCTTAGTGAAAAACAAGGAAGCAGAAAACCTGTTATGCGAATTATTACCATCGGAATAAATGACAGAGAGACGCTAATACCATATATCTCATTCAAGAACAATTTATCAGGCGAACAATTTAACCTAATGTTAGGTACTGGATCACAGAGCAACATAATCAAGATTGACGTTGTGCCGGAATTATTAAACATCGATGTTACGAACACAGTTTTACTAAAAGTAATTTCGGACAATTATGTACACACACTGGGAACGGTAGAAATTAAAGTGTTTGAAATCTTAACAACATTCCAGGTAGTAGAAGATACGTTCAGAATACCATACGATGGGATATTAGGGAATCAATTCTTTTCTGAAAGTAGATGTATAATCGATTTTAGTAAAAAACTTGTAACCGCAAACAAACAAGTAATAAAATTTAAACAAAAATTAAATACCAATAATGAAAGCAAGTCTCGCTTTATTAATTTATCGAGTAGTAATAACGAATTACCTTTTATCGACGTATTGAACACACCATCACAGGACATAGCGCAATTCTTAGTAGACACCGGAGCAGAGGGCACCATTATCAAAGAATTTCTAATTCCTGAAGGATGCTATATAGACAAAACAGACATAATGTATCTGAAAGACATCGACGGAAGCATTACAGAAACAATAGAATCAACAGTAACAAACATTTTTGCGCATACGCACAAAATACAGATAGTGCCAAATGATTTTCCGATCGCAAGCGAAAGAGTACTGGGAGTAGATTATCTTGAACAGGTTGGAGCGGAAGTCAACTTCAAAAGGCAGTGGCTGAAAATTGCTGATAAATTTGCACCATTAAAGGCGAGAAAGGAATGCATAAACAGTCAGAAAAGAATTGTTGAAGAGTCTTATAACAACGATGAATTTCATTCAGAAAACGACGGAACGAGTAATTATGATTCGGATACATCCATAGAAAATAACTATGTTTTAAGCAACGATATTGAATTTGTTCAAGAACACTGGAGTAGTATACCAATGAGTATGCGCGAGATGTATAGTTATAGAGAAGCAAAGAAACAAACATTTAAAGAATTAGACATAGCTCATGATATGATCGGACCAAGTTTGACAAAGTTTTACTTCATAGAAAATAGCGAACAACAATATATGAATAACAATATAAAGAATTTAAACATATTACTAGATTACGAGAGATTAGCTAAACAAGAAATTGACGGCGTATATAAATTAATTCAAGAATATTCAAATGTTTTCAACATAATAGATCAGTGCAAAAGTACACCAATATCTGACGTTTATCAAATAGATAATAAAATAAGAGAAGAGAGGGTAAAACAAATCGTTGATACAGATCATTTAGATGGTAAAGAACTGGAACTAGTGAATAGACTAATTAGTAAGCATTTGGATAGAATACATCTAGAAGGGGACGAACATGGAGCAACGAATGTATTGAAACATAAAATAAACACGACAGACGAAAATCCCGTATATACAAAACAGTATAGATTACCACACGCATTAAAGGAAGAAGTGGACAGGCAAGTGGACGGGTTACTCAAGAAAGGAATATTTAGACCTTCAAAATCGCCTTTTAACACAGCACTTTGGATTGTTCCAAAGAAAACAGATGCAGGTGAAAAGCAAAGATAGCGATTGGTCTTAGATTTCAGACCACTCAATGAAAAAACGATTACGGATAAGCATCCTCTTCCAAATATAGCAGATATATTTGATCAAGTAGGAGGGTCCAAGTATTTCACAGTTTTAGATTGTTTCTCAGGATTTCATCAGATCTTGCTAGATCCAGAACATGCTAAGAAGACAGCGTTTTCTACTCCGAATGGTCACTTTAAATTCGTTAGACTACCGTTAGGATTAAAGAATGCAGCACCAGAATATCAGCGTGTAATGACCATCATATTAGATAAATTACTGGGAAAAGGAGTGTTCGTATATATAGACGATATAGTGATACACTCCAAAACTCTAGAAGAACATAAGAGACTATTCGACGAAGTAATGAATCGTTTAAGAGAAGCTAATTTAAAATAGCAACCAGAAAAATGCGAAATATTAAAGAAAGAAGTTGTGTACTTAGGACACATATTGAATGAAAAGAGAATACATCCAGATCGAAGGAAAATTGCTGCAGTTAAAGAGTTCCCACAACCTAAAGAACAGAAAAATGTGCGTCAATTTCTAGACTTAGCAGGTTACTACCGGCGATTCATAAAAGACTTCGTAAAGATTGCAAAGCCACTGACCAAACTATTACAAAACGGAGTCGAATTCAATTGGGACGAAAAAACCCAAGAGTCATTTGAAAATCTAAAGGAAATCTTGTGCACAGCACCTTTGTTGCAATATCCGGATTTTTCGAAACCATTCATTATAACAACCGACGCATCTGGATATGCGATAGGCGGGATATTATCTCAAGGGGAGATCGGTAAGGATAAACCAATAGCCTACACATCTCGAGTATTGCGGGGAGCTGAACTCCATTATGATACGTACGAAAAGGAAGCTTTAGCGATGTTACACGGTGTAAAAGATTTTAGACTATATGTATTTGGTAGGCAATTTTTAATAGTAACGGACCACAAACCGCTAGTATGGTTTAAATCAGCAGATATGAACACACGAGTTCAAAAATGGCGGTTTAAACTTGCAGAATATGACTACGAAATAATTTATCTGGTAATAATAAACCTGGGAAGCTGAATGTTAACGCAGATACGCTATCACGAAATCCAGTAGAAAGCAACTTGGTCAATGCAATAACCAGGAGCCAAAATAAAGCAAAAAAAATCGTAGTAGAAGCTGAAATACATAAGAAGCCCAAAGAAAAGAAAAGTAATGGAAATCCAGCCAAAAAAACAAGAGAGAAAGGAAACCGAGAAGAAACACTAGAGAATAGGCGTGTTTCAGAAAGAAACGCAAATAAGCCTAGACCTAACTACGAAGAAAGTGAAACAGAAGGTGAGGACGAAATCGAAGGTCAACCAAGAAGATTAGGAAACATTAAGACTTACGACAAAATTTCTAAACAGAACAGAATAATCAAGGAAAACGAATCAATCAATGAATCGGAGACTTCAAGTATAGAATCTGAAAATGATGATAAAGCAGATGATGAAATAGGATCAGAGATAAATAATTGCAACAAAGGTTCCAAGATCACCGAACACAGAAACAAAATTGTGAGAACAGGAGAACAATTGCCATATCGCACTGACAATGTAGTATATTTTGTTACTCACGAAGGAAAGCCTTGTGATGAAGGAGCAAAACAATTGATGGAAATAAAGAAAATTGAACAAAACTTCATTATGAAAATAGGTGAAGTCCGACATTTTAAAAGGAAAGGAAAACATCGTTATTTTGCAGTTTGCATTCGTGAAGATAAACAACAGTCACTAACTAAAGTCAAGGATACGATGTACAACACACTAAAAGTTTTAAAGGAATTCTTATTAAAATTAGATCAAAAGGAATTTAGTTTAGCCCAAAGTAATAGAGTGGAAAATTTAGAACGAACAGAAATACTAAATATTTTAGATTCAGTGTTTAAAGAAACAGATATTAAAATAATAATTTGCACTGGTAGCATAAAATATGTTCCAGAGAAAAGGTGCGATGAAATTTTCAACGAATTACACAAATCACCAATAGGAGGACATAGAGGAGTTTCTAAGACTTGTAACAGGATTAAAAGAAAATATTACTGGGAAAATTTTAAAGTTGACATTCAGAGACGTATACAGCAGTGTCTCGAGTGTCCATTAAAGAAGTTAGTTAGGCTAAAAACAAGACAACCAATGGTGATAACTGATACACCTGGGACAACATTCGACAAAATTGCAATGGACATAGTAGGGCCGTTAAAACTTACTAAAAACGGTAATGAATACATACTAACAATGCAGGACCAACTTTCGAAATTTTGTTTGGTAGTCCCATTGGGAGACACGCTAGCTATCACTACACACAGCAGACGCGTTCATTAAGAAATTCATTTGTGTTTTTGGAGCTCCTAGAATAATATTGATCGAGCAAGGACAAAACTTTCTAAGCAGTTTGATGAGTAGAATAGCAAAAAGATTTAGGATTAAAAAGGTGCGCACAACTGCATTCCATCCTCAATCGAACGGGTCATTGAAACGATCACACCATGTGTTAGGGGAGTTTCGTAAGCAATGCGTAGACACAGAACACGAGTGGGACGAGTGGCTAGATTTAGCTATGTTAAATTACAATACGTGCGTGCAAGAAAGCACAAAAGATATGCTATATGAGGTAGTATTTGGCCGACTTGCGCGATTACCATCCGCGGAACCATTAAGAGAAGGTGATTTGTTGCCGACTTACCGCGGATATATTTTAGATCTCGTAACGCGACTTAACGAGATACCGAAACTTGCATACGAAAATCTAACATCAAAATTTCGTTCAAAAAATATTATGACCACAAAATTAACGAACAAAATTTTAAACTAAATGATTATGTATTCCTTCAATCAGGACCTAAATCGAGTAAATTTGGGGATCACTATTCAAGACCGCATAAAATAATCGAAATTCTAGGGAAAAATAACGTAAGGATTAACATAAATAAGGAAGTAAAGTCGTACACGCGAACAGACTGCGAGTATCGCATATCAATAAAGAAATTAAAATAAAAAAAATAAGAGGAAAAATCAACAGGACTAGGATTAGTTTTTTTTTTTTTTTTGGTGACTAAAATTTTATTCCGATTACAGATGCTCAGAGAACTAATATTTTTGTGCTTGCTCGTTGGATGGGCCAAAGCATTAATAGGATACGATTGCGGAGCAAGGTCCCTCAATATAACCACAGTGTCCCTATGAGGCGTAGAAGAATGCGAAGTCCATAAAAGCGGAATAAACGTGACACGCCAGTACGTGCAATTACTCCAGGTCAACGAATATGAAGAAGCCTCAGTAATACAATGCAAGCTGGAAATACACCGAACTGTATATTATTGCGGAATGTACTCGCATATTTCAATAGTGCGTAACGGAGAAGCGCAGTACATTTATGATATAAGTCGTTGAGCATGTGAAGAAGTACATAAAAGCGGAATTTTGAAGTTTGGATAAATTGACGTAATATCGGGCATTAAGCTCAATAGTACAATATAATGTAACGGCCAGTGCCGAAATTTATTTCAAATTTTAAATTTCTTTGAATTTTCTTCTATCTTACAAATTAATACATTCGTAGAAAAAGAGACGGTTTACTTGCTTCTCCCACAGCCGAGGTCTGTTTTATCTCAACCAGTCCCAAAAACACAAGCAGGGACGGGAAATTTCCGAGACTGTCGTAAAAACTGTCTCCGTCCCTTCTTGAGATTTTATGACTAGACGTGCCGATACGACGCCGAGGAAAAACCATCGCCTGTCGGTAAAGAATAGCAAACAGATGTACCCTTCGTTTCAAGTACCTTCACTCTCAAAAGTTTTCTTTGAAAATTTTCACTCCCTAACAGTAATGAACATAAAATTATCTAAACTCAAAAATTTATCAAAACTCCTGGATTTAGGTACGATTTGTTACAACGACACTGTATCCCTCTCTTTAGATTAATATAACATATACACATATATATTAGATTTTATGCGGTTAATTTTAAGGAACAGTCGAAACATTTAGCAATGTTATTTAAACCATCTTTATGCGATAATGATTCACGCCATTTAAGAAACAGACCACTAACTTTTATGTGCTAATCGAAACGTAAAAATGTCTTTAAAAATTATATTAACATATTTACGTTTCGATTAAAACTTCATATCATAACAAATGTTAAAACAGTTTAATCGTTATAATTATAAACCGCTTTTTACTCTCTTTAATGAAAACGAAAGATCTC
>UELV01140507.1:0-12500 GCA_900490015.1 Megastigmus stigmatizans | reverse complement strand
ATTAATTTTTACTAAAAATGTGAATATAATACAGTGATAATTTTAACAGCAATCTTTGTATTTCTGTAAAATACAAATTTCAGTAATTTTGAAAAGCCGACTTTAAATTATGATGATATTAAGAAAATGTTACAATAATACATGTAGTCATACACGCAAAAAAGCGTTTGCTAAAATGAAGCTGTAGGTTGGATTTACCAAAAAAAGTCCTTAGATTTCCGATTACGTAGTGAGTACTCGATGGGTGTAGTGAACACAACATATTAGTTGAGATTTCTAATGGTCACATCATCAGTATATCGTGTTGTCTAAATTACCTTCTTTTTGTTTTTATATATACAGAATTTCTTTGTAAGCAAATAAATTTGTTATTAGTCAAAAAATCTATATTTGATTCAAATAAGAATCGGTAATAGTAAAAAGATATCTTTCATATTACTATGAGGTTATGTCTAGGATCTTCATTTTTTTACCGTTACCCTATTTATGCTTCTACTTTGGTGTTAATCAGCGACGAATGTATACGGTGTGTAAACAAAACACTTGTAATATTTTATTGAGGTGCTTGAGTCAATCTTATGAGACTTGGTCGAACCTTTTGCATCTTCGATCTAACAAAAGGATGTTTATCGGAATTAGGTTCTATTATGTCTGCGGCCGATATGTTTACGAACTAGCTATTATTTGCGAGCTTTTTGTAACTATGACAATGCATTATATTGCTTTATTTATTATAGTTAATTTCTTTGTATCGTATTTCGTATTGGGCTAACTTCAAAATATATTGAAATATATTGAATTGAGTTTCATTCAAACATAGTTTTATTAAAAACATTTTGGAAATGAAAAGGGTTTGTGCAGACATTTTATATAATAAAAAAGTTGTTATAAAATTTTGAATCTTTTTTACAGTTGCAATTACGTTATAAAAATTTTCTAAAATACTTAATATTGCGTACTAAAGTACGTAAAGTAATATCACTTTTGCGATGTAACCATATTATTACTGAATTCATCTCAAATAAAACGGTCAGAATATGTCTCTATCACCGATCTTTTGGAACTTTGAGTATGATGTTCTTCTTGGAAAATAATTTCACATGTATTTTTATTTCGATTTAAACAAAATTGTATGTAATACCTATGTAATTATCAATATTTTTTAACTAATCTTGACTTTGGAATTTTTAAACAGCCACCGTTTTTTCATCCCACGCAACATATTTACAAACAAGAAGTGCCAAAGATATGCAGTTTTTTCTAAAAAATGGTCTTTTTGGAAAAATGCATTTATCTCAAAACCCCCACATTTTTATGAAATTTTTTGTGAAGGTACCAGATGTTAATAACTAGCAAACAATGTATATTAGATCTCTTATTTTTTTCTTAGGAAAAAAAAAGACTACAATAAAATACTAAATTTATTTTCGCGCCTTATGGTCGTGGTCAGCATATATAGTCATTATCACTACATTTACAAACAATACTTTTTATTTGATTTTGTTATAACTTATAAAATAATTACAATTATTTTATATGGCATTTCACACTATATTTCACTCGACCGCATGTAGACAAAAGATCATTACTTCTAACTTTTTTTAGATTGATTTAAAAACTCATCTTTGCTAATTTCATTACGCATGCAATATTTTGAATGCTTCTTTTGATACCTATCACATATCGTTCTGACCCTATAGATAAGTTCACCAGGGGGCATATATCCATCAGTAATTATTTACTCATTGAAACTTAGAAGTGTAGTAACGTTATACTGACAAAGTTGTCATAATCGAAGGAGTAAAAAAATATATGCTGCACATATCGTCGGCGTGGACGGCTTTCCCCATCCATTATAATGCACGTCAGGTTTCACGATTGAGGGTTTAGCGAGTACAGAACGCTACTATATACATAAGGTAAAGCGATGCAGACTTGAGAAAAATCGAGCTCTCGCGCAGGGGCTATAACGCGGCCCTAAATCTGTTCTTTAGTCCTTATACACCATATCCGTTCTGGCCTCTCGAAGATGAGCCTCGGCGCCCTCGAGCCCATATAACGCGCGCGTATATAGTCGGGGGGTAGCCGCCGAGGTACTCTCTGCTTGGCTGGTCGCATCATGCGTTCTCTGCCCGGGTAATACGATGCGCCGCCATGAATGATAATGTTTACTCGTCGAGTCGACGCTCCAACCACCGACGCGCCTTACTTATACCTTCGATTGCTGCTGCCGTCCTGCCATTGCCTTGCCGCGTCGAGCTCGCGTTGCCGCTAGCTTATATAAACCTTGAAGGGTAAGGCAGCAGCAGCATAGAGAGAAACGATCGAGTGAGAGAGAGAGAGAGAGAGAGAGAGAGAGAGAGAGAGAGCGAAGATGAAAGAGGGACGAGCGCGAGCCTCGGGCTGATTGCATCAAATAAAGTGCAGTGTTGCAGGCTGCTGCTGCTAGGCTAGACTGTGCAACGCGCGAGAGTATAAAAGGGAGAGAGAGAGAGAGAGGAAGCTCCCGGGAATTTCGACTTATCAATATTACGCGCGCTCACGTCCCGAGACTCCGCGGAACCGACTTAGGAGAAAAACAGAGGGAGTCCCGCGGGTTTCGTCGAAATCTCGGAAATGAACTCGTAAACTGATTTGCCTCTCCTTTATCAAGAGAAAGATGAAGCGGAGCGAGAGAGAGAAAGAGAGAGAGACAGAGAGAGAGAGAGAGAGAGAGAGAGAGAGAGAGATGCATAGAATATAATAAAATATGTG
This sequence comes from Megastigmus stigmatizans, assembly GCA_900490015.1. Lineage (NCBI taxonomy): Eukaryota > Metazoa > Arthropoda > Insecta > Hymenoptera > Megastigmidae > Megastigmus > Megastigmus stigmatizans. The sequence continues at coordinate 9,746 of UELV01140507.1, read as the reverse complement.
ATGCATCCAGGCCTGGATGCATCCTTCGCGTACAGACAGATAGCTGATGCTGCGCTGTTGCCTCTGACGTGTGTGCAACAAAGATTTTGTCCAATGTATATGTATAGGGGGAATGTTTGCTATAGTACGAAAGAAACTTTTCGCAGGTTGTATTAAATATTGCGACGGAATTCCGGGTGGATTAAAAAAATATGACGCACTAGAATAAAACTTAGTATGCGCTGATACGATCAATTTACTAATAGCAACTGCGGGATGCCTAAATACCGTCAGGTTCGAAAGTAAAACTTCCAATTCTGCGTGTCAACGAGTAAATATTTGATTTTATTTAACATTTCCGACATCCTGCTCTATAGGGAATGAGCCCAGGCAGTTTCGTTTACTCAAATGCAATTATATATATGATCTTGAAGAGTGTTGTCGACGTCAAAAGCTACGAGTGTTGGCATTAACTAAGCGCGAGAGTCGAGACACGTTGTATACTTCCGAAACGCGAACAATCCTTTTCATAATAAATAACCGCCAAGCATACATTTTTTATTTGTTGTACATATGTGTATGCATTTATTTCTGGATTTTTTTGTGTATGAATAATCGAGGAGATTTGTAATTGCAATATCGAAAAGTGCAAATGTAATTTATTAAAAAATCGTATTAAATTATCAGAATCAATATACTTATATTATTATTGGAATCGTCAATTATTACACTATATTTTCAAATTTTTAAAAGTATTAATATTAAAATTTATAGTTTAATTAATCCTAAATTATTCCGTAAAATGCATTACGTTTTTGCATCTGTATATTTGTCTGCTTGTATCGTTAAATCTAAATTAAAGAAACAAACCAAGAAGTTTATCTATTAGAATGAATGTTAGCTTAATTCTAAAGCGATTAGCAATGTAGTGCCTCGAAGTTAACGATCAATTTTAAAATTTATTAACAAAATTGTAAAAAAACATCAAAAATTCGTGACGCGGAGCGATTCTACTTCACAAGATTACTTCCTAAATTTTTTCTATATAATATTAAGATCTGAAACTGTAAACACACTTTCATAAGATGTTAACAAACAATGATATATATAAAAAATGAGAGTTTCGAAAATTCATACCAGACATTTCTCGCTTAACGTTTTGCTTTTTAGGTTACAATTTTTTTCAAATAAACAAAAAAACTATTGTTCATTTAACAATATATGTATAAATAAAAAGACTCAAACCATCTCCCTAAATTATTTGGGATTATTTTACTGAATATTCTTTGAGCACCAGGTAGTTGAACCCAGCTTGACGATCCGTATAGTAGCATGCCCCCAACTTGATGCGGCACCCACTGCACGAGTCACCTAATTGTTACAGTTACTTAATTTTTAGATGTTAAACTGAGAGTATGCAAAAAAATGTGGAACGCTTCACGATTTTGCGTGTCATCCTTGCGCAGGGGCCATGCTAATCTTCTCGGTATCGTTCCAATTTTAATATATGTATTGCGTTAAGCAAATACGACTGTATGCAAACCAGTGTCTAATTCGGCCACTTGCGAGACAGGTAAATTAGGGTAGCCGCCTTGTGGTGAATACCTGAACTAAAATCTTTAAAGGTGCGAAATTTCAAATACTATTGGCTGCTTTATTATAATTTATTAAGTACTAAAATCTGATATTGCAAAAACAATTCATTTATTTGCTTTGGAAAATTCGAATACTATTGTCAAGACATTTACTTGCATTAAAAAATCTGCGTATACAGATATTATTGTATTCTAAAAAATAGAGAACACCGACTCGCTTCAGTTTATTTATATAAAATGCTTTTAGACAATTCTTTTAATTTATTCTGTTAATTTTTTAAATAGTAAATGTAATAATTTAGTGTAACAATTTCATCAATTGTCTTAATTATACCATTTTGTGTTTAAAATTTTTTTTTATTATAATAAAATTCACACCTCTTTTATTTGGTAATATTCTATGAGATCATATTTAGTAAATTGATTCTTTTTATAATAATCATAGAATATTATTACACGGTAGTCTTTTATTTAGTATAACAACATTAAACTTGAGTTTTCAATTAAATAAAATCGCTTCTTTATTTATTAAATATAAATAATTAAGCTAGTCAATTTTGATTATCTCTCCCAATCTAAGCTTGTATGTTTGCATGTATATACAATCAAGCTTACTAAGCCTTTACTCCCACTTCGAGCCCATTTAAGAGTTTTTATCCTACCGTTATCTTAAAAGAAATTACATAGAAAAAAGTGATCAACAGAGAATTATTTTTTGTATTCTACAACTTGTTCATAATTGAACGCTTTTATGAAAAATTAATATGTTTTATGTTAAAATCCAAAAATGGGTTAAATTGAGTTAATTTAAGCGTTTTTGACCTTTTTCCTAGTGTTAATTTAAATCGTTCCTAGGTGTAACGTATTAAAATTTTTAACCCAGATATTTAACTTTTCAAAAATCAGTAAAGCGTATCAAAATTAGCTTGTTCATATGTACAGTTTAAAGGAAATCTGAAAAAATCGATTTGCTGGAAAACTTAAAATTTAAAATTATATTCACTCAAAATATTTTGATTTTTCTTAACAATTGCATAGATATATAGCTACTCAATGACGCTTCAAGCGCTAACGATTGCAGCGACGTTACTCCAAACAATTTTGTTTCAAAAGTTTTGACGCGGTTCGACGCTACTGGCCCGTTTCCTTCACAGTCCTTTATAGCCGCACATCGTTCTTAAAAGAAAGATTGGGATGAAACAATATATTTATTAGGGTATTGTCAATAAAACCTATATTTAACGTATTACAGTTTCATGATTATTCAATTAAAGAAACTTTATAATATGTCATGATACTGAAATCTATGTAGATTTTCTCTAACGACGGCAGTAGAGCACGTATATATATATATATAACATTATGATCTGACGGTTCAATCTCAAGCATCACGTGCGACGCACTAACACATCAATATTATCAGAGACTGGCATTCGTAAAATACAACATAAACGTACATACTTATATAAGTGCAAGAACAAGCTGCATCTTATATACCGAATCTCATTAACGGAATTTCACGCTCGTTTGGTCGGAAGAGGAGCAATCGCCGGCTATCTCGTCCCATCGACGTGTACAGGCGTGCAGAGAAAGCAAGAGCGAAAGACAGAGTGAGAAAGAGAGAGAGAGGGAGAAAGGGAGAGAGAGAGAGAGAGAGAGAGAGAGAGAGAGAGAGAGAGAGAGCGTCGAGTTTCTTAAAGCCCAGGCGTAAATACTGCATATAACGGGAGTTCCTGGGGTCGTATTAGCTTCTTGTATGGGGCGGAGAATCGCGCGCAATCTTTAAAACCTCGCCTATGAAAGTTTCAAGCTCATCGTTCGCCCCGAAGCTCGGCTACATAAAGATCCAATCTGCTGCGCTCGGCAATGACACCTTCTCTTTCTCTCTCTTTCTTTCCATCTCGCGCGCTCTCTTTTTTCCTCTGTCGCCGCGGAAGTAAACTCGCAAAGTATATATACCGTGATGCCGCTGAAATGCCGTCTGACTGGGCACATTTTCCTTACTGCAATGGTTTTTTCCCCAGTCTCTCTCTCTCTCTCTCTCTCTCTCTCTCTCTCTTCTTCTCTCAGAGCGTGCAGCTCGCTTATCGTGCAGGGCCGCTCTTAAAAAGCCAAGTGGAATAGGTAAGCGACGGATGCGGCATCCGGTATATATATACAGTCTAGTCCATCGCATCGGTCGTAAATTTTATTTATAAATGTGACGAGTCGACGAGCTGCTCGCGCACGGCCGCAGTTATATAAATGCCGCTGTATATACCGCTGCGCTGCACTGGTTTTCATCTCGCTCTAGCGAAGTGAGAGAGAGAGGAAGAGAGAGAGAGAGCAGGGAATGCAAACGATAATGTGAGAGAGGGAGAGATAGAGCAAACGCAGACGCTAATGAATTCATTTGTGAGGCAAGCGAGCGAGCGAGCGGCTGCGCGGCGCGGGCGGTGAGCTCGGCTCCTCTCTCTGTGCTATCATCGGACCAAATTGCTTAACGAAACGGAAGTACTCTCGGTGCTGCGCCCCCGAGCCCAAGCGCCGGGGATATAATTGTGATTCGACAACAAATTTTAATTATCATACCGCGGATGGGTCTCCCTCTCCCTCTCTCTCGCTCGCTCTCTCGCTGAGGCTTGCTTTTGCGCTCGGCTGAAATTAATCGTTGAGCACGAGGTGCGGTCTGTCTGATCGCGCGGCCTGCTTCACTCTCTCTCTCCCTCTCTCTTTCTCTGCGTGTGTGTTGTTGTTACCCACGCGTATATATATACGCACATATATATATATATATATATACGACTATACAGACGGAGGGATGCCCTTTGCTCTATCTTCTCTTTGTATTATGCGCCGATGTGCATTTGCGGCTCTTTGCTTCTCTGTCCTCCGAGCCCTATACCAACAGCCATTCACCGTTTGGTTTCTTTCACCTTCATTGCTACCCCACAAGCGCCTGTATTTTCATACAAATAATGAATTTCATTATAGGCGCGGCCCGTGCACCCGATCGACTGGTGACATATTTTTCTTTGCCAAAATGTTAGTGTATGAATTCTGTAAGGGATGAATGATTCGTTGGAATTGATGCTTTGCCCGAGTTTCAAAATTTAAATTAAAATAAAAGAAATATAAACTGTTCCAAACATATGCATAGATATCAAATAAAAGAGAAGTTTTAAAAAGTTTCATATATTCTGATGTATATTATCATTCGGTAATTTCGAGTGTTATATTCCTTTTATTCCAAAAAATCTATTCGAATTCAATTTTCAAATTATCAACACATGCATTGCGGCTAACGAGCTTTCATAATTTTCCTTTTTCCCTGCATGCACTCTCATTTATATTTATATAATATATTTTAACCAAAGCAATTTTATGGAATAAATTGTTATTGGTACGTAATTAATTTTTGAAGAAATAATTATTCGATATCAAACTGTATTACAGGTATGGAGGCACTGCAATTTCAGGTAATATTTAATTTCAAAATAAAGTTTTTCAAAGTAAAGTTGAATTTTATAATTAATATTGAACAATTTCTAAATGAAAATTTCAGGAACATATAGCCGTTTTATATCTGTTTATTTTACAATTTGTTAATTAAAAGGTTCTATGTAGTAAGACCTTAAATATATACTTGTATCTTAAATCAAGGCGCACAGCCAAGTGCCACATGCAATAAGTATGCGACACGCGGCGACAAACGACGACTGATCATAATATGTATACATCAAAAATGGTGTTTTTTAACCTAAACGGCTTTTGCATTTTACTTATTTTATCTATATAATAACTAAATATAGCGTAAGCTTTTTATTGAAAAAAGTATACATCTGTAGCGTATGTCGTTCGCCTACAACAGCCAAGCCAGATCAGCTCCGCCGATATTCTTCCGGGTTTTTCCGAGTTCTTCAGTGTTCTTCCGTCGTCTTCCGTGGTGTTCTGATTTTTACCTATGGTTACTGTATAGGCGAACTATATTTAGTATATAGGCGACTGTGCCGCGTGGTTTTTCGTAATTGTTCGATCAGTTCATCATCAGTCCGAGTTATACCATGCGTTAGTTATATGCGAAAAAAGAAAAACAGACGAATGTTTGTTCTTATGTACTCCTCACCGACGTTGTAAAAAAACTCATGGTCCAGTAAAAGTATTATACTGACATGAATTTTCTGCAGGTATGTATTGTATTTCCGGTTCTTCAGCAATTGGATAGATATTATTACTTGGGTCCATAGATTCAAGTAATTCTTTGATCCAGGAATCTGTTAAAAAGAAAAACAATAATTAATTATTAGTTTTATATTTCTCTATTTTTATAAGTTTTATTTAAAAATGTCAATTGAATGTTATCGATCATCATTATTGGAGTACTTTTATAAAGTTAACTGTTATAATGTATACAGACTCTTTACAGACATGTAATTAGTATGAAATAAAATCAAGTGAAACGTGAAGTAACGAGCAAAACGATAAACTTATACAATATTAGAAAAATATCAAAAGTAAGAAGAATAACTGAAATAGCGTTTTACCCCAGGTTACCTGCTGCACTTATCAGTAAGACAGGCATTCCTATCTGAGGTGCAACATTATAAGCCTATTTTGCCCGTTCAACGTTAAATAGAAGTTAAGTTTTCTATTTTTATTATTACATTTATTACTTCTGTCAATATAGAAACCACCGAACAGGATTCTAATGTTGCATCCAAAATAGGGTCACCGGTTATCTTATTGATGAGCCCAGCACCTAGGGCAAAACGCACTTTGCAATTTTTCATTTTAATTTTGACATTTTTCTAAAACTGTATATTTTTATCATATTGTTCGTTATAGTTCACAATTTGCTTGGTTTTATTTTCTCATACTCAATACATACGTATTAATAGGTTTTAATTTTAGATAGATTCACTAACACCTTCAAGATTTATTTAAATTTAAAAATATGAACTTACCAGAATTAAGAGTATCTGAAGTCCGATTACTTTTTACTTGGTTCGTAAGCTCATTTTGGTTGGTCAGTGCATTTTGAGCTTCGTTACAGGTTGTCAAATTGGAGCTAAAAAATTGTATTTTAATATATTAAATTATAATTCATTATTGTCTTAAATTAACTTTAGGATAATATTAGTTGTTTGATATACCTATACTTAATTGTGCTGAGTTGATTATGTCTTTCTATAGCAGTTGCCGATGAACTTCCTAAATTGTTGATGTTATTTACATTCTCTGGCAGATTCCAGGCAGGTTGTCCCTTCGGTAAGTCAACGTTATTTAGCCTTGGCGAGCTTATTAGGTTTATCTCTGAAAAATTAATTTATTATGGAATAAAATAAGTTTAAGGTTATATGGATGGATGCCCTATTAAAAAAGTCTACATGTGCCATAATATAGTACGGTACTAGGGTGCAAAAAAGACGAGGGCACAAAGTACCATTTTTACTCATTTTTTTTTGTCACTCGGCCCACGGGGGACAGATTCGACTTGGGCTAGAATCAACTTGTTGCTCTCTAGTAGTGAGATCCTACGTTTCCGGTTTTTGCATTTAAAGAAGTGCACAGAGATAGAGATTAATATTAGGAAAAAACTGTCTTTCAGTACCTCTGTATTGATGTAAGCATTATGTGATTCTAGTTTCATAAAATTCTATCCACAATTCAAAGAAATTTTTGTCTTCGAAAATTTTGTCGACATAAATTTCTGAATTATGAAAAAAATTTTCAAAGACGAAAATCTGCAAATTGTGGATGGAATTTCATGAATCTGGGATCATTTAATGTTTACATCATTACTAAGGTGACGACAAAATTTTTTTTCAAAAATTAGTCTCTATCCTTATACATACTTCGTTAAATGGAAGAATTGGTAAGCTAGAAGAAATCTTTCCAGCCATAGCGTATCTCCTTAAATATATAAATAGCAATACTTTTAGCAACAATTTAGGGACGTACGTTTTTTAGCTTCTTCTTGAATCTGCTTAGTTATCGCCAGAACACTGTCACGTTTCCTTTTCAACGTTCCCGTTGTATCTGTAAGAATATTAACATATCTAATCTTAATTCATAATCCAAAATAAATGCCGAGTATCATAAATCGATCATTACATACTTACTTCCAGTCAAAGGGTAAAATTGAAATGGATACTTTTTACTACTTAGCTTATCTGAAATTCTTCGCATCGTAATGAATACGTTCACTGGCTCAGTAATGTCTTGCGCGATGTATTTTGGCGATTTAAACACAACTGCTCCCTGAAATACCATTGAATAAAAATTGAATTATTACGTACTCGACGACGAGATAAAAAATTAAAGAAATGCAACGATACTTTACTTGTTTAAAAACACCTATCCGTGTGAATTCAGCTACAGTTTGCCAGTTATTTTCTTCGCGTGAAAATACTACTTCTATTTCTCCCTTGACAGCTCTATCGCACAGTATACACATCTCGGTTCCACCGCAGACGGAATCCGAAGTTAGACTAACCCAACTAATCACGGGTTTAGCTGTGAAACCTGAAATTAATTTTAAAAGTAAGCTGTAGAGTTTCATATTAACCTTCTGACAGTCGGCATTTTTCCTACGGAAAAAGTGTAGCTTTCTCGAAATTTTCCATATAAATGCTTCTTAAGTAATAATATATGTGGGCCGATCATGGAATGACGCCATATGGTGTCATGCCGGCTGGCGGTGGTAAAGGGAAAATTTTAAATTTTTTATATCAGCAAAGAAAGTTTTGTAAGTGTTTTGAGTGTTGCTGAGAACGAATTTGATACTTATTTTGATCAAAAATGGGTGCTAGATAATGTTTTTCTATTTATTATTTCTTTCGTTTCACATGAAAGGACATAGAGAGACCGATGCCAGAGAAAAATACGATATTTTTAAAATTTTTGGTCTGCCATCTTGAATTCGCCATCTTGGAATTGAAAAATTGAAATTCTGATTACATATTTGTTCTCGGCAACCACAAAAACCCCCGAGTAAGAAATTTCAAGCAAAATTATTGCATGACGCCAAATGGCGTCATCCCGGCTGTTAGAAGGTTAAAATAAATCATACGTATTTTGAATGAGCAAACTTACGTCTGTCGACAATTATGTCAGAGACAATTGGTTTCAAAGGGACATTAAAAGATCTCTTTTTTTTTTCTGGTAGAAAAACTTGGAAGCAAAGTCTAACGCAAGTCAGATCAATCTCATTTGGTTGGAACATATGACTGAATCCGGCTGTAAAGATAACGATAAATATTATACAATACAGAAAAACAACAACAGACCGATATTGAAATCTTATAACTCACTGTTAAAAGGATCTACTTTTAATTTTTGTCTCTCTTTTAGTGATTTTTCGACATCTTTTCGCTTAACGCATTGTATACCAAAATTGTTGAAGCTCACTTCCATATTTTGAGAATCACTTCTGAAGAAGCAAATTCCATTTGTGATTTGTTTTTCTTTTCCAACAATATGGTGCGGATGAGGCCTATACGGTGGATCTGTCTCCACGCACGAAACCACTATATACGTAGGACCTTTATAATTTACGATCTATAAAAAAAAGATATATGTTAATATTTAAATATTTTTGTTTACAATTTTTGTTATAGTTAAATTCATTTTGTATTATATGAAAACCGGATTAACAATAACCATAACGAATCCATAGGAAACCCGTAGAGGAATTCACATGAATTCCTTGTGCATCCCGTACGGAAGGATCTTCACATAAAATTCGTTTACAGTCTTTATGAAATCAATAAAGAGTTTCAAAAAAACCATTTCTGAATGTATGACTACGTGCACATTTTCATGGGAATTATAAATTTTACATGAATTTCTATATGAGATCTGCATAGAATCCATTTAGATTTCCGCACGCAAGGCGTATAGAAATCCATATAGATTTCCATATAAAATCCATATAGAATTCATACGAATATTCACGTGCAATTCATACCCTATAATAAAAACACTCAATGTGGCAATTAATACTTAAATTAATTAAAATTATCATTTGCAATGAATAAAATACATACCTCTTCAAATGCTTCGATTAAGATATTAAAAAAGAAATTTTATGTAAAGACATTTAAGAAGTTTTGAAAGTCCAAGGTAGTTTTAAAGTCCGTATGGATTCCGCTTAGTTTTCATATGGTTATATTCAACTGTGAAATTGTAAAG
>UELV01140362.1:0-10464 GCA_900490015.1 Megastigmus stigmatizans | reverse complement strand
TCCAGTAACACCGTATCGTCTGTCTCTTGGATGGTTGACAGTTGAGAATAGACGCTTATACATCATTGCTAATTTAGCTTACACTGTTATTTCATTTGGAAAACCTGCTTATCTTTTTGACCTTTTCAAACTGAGGGATGATACTGTGCAGAGACGTGTTACTCCACGTTATCCTCCTGCTCCATTACTTACAAGTGTCCCGAGAACAAAGATGCTAGATAACTCGTTTCATTTAATTGCGTCACGATTTATAAACTCCCTAGTAGGTCGGAATATCATGTTTGATCTTGACCATCTTAGTAAATTTAAATTAACGATACGTGAAAAACTTGTTCAAACTGAGGTCGACGATTGGCGTTTTAGAGTTGAGCATGATGCGAACTTAATACTGAATCCGCTACCACATAACAGGGCCATAATTAGTCTCCTAGATATGTAATTATACTTACAGTATGAGATACTGCAGTTAATTTAGTTGGTAATTTTTGCAATGTAACCAAAGAACAGATATCTTTTGTGATAAGTCTATTTACAAGACTGCGTGTACTATGTTTACTGAAACTAGTTTTGTTGACTCTTAGGAGTAAAAATTATTATGCTTAATTTGTTAAACTTGTTATATTTGATTTTTATAATTGATTCTTATGATGTTCACAAGACTTTGTAATTATTGTAACTATGATTGTAAAATCTTACTGGGCTATATGGGCTGTACCCCGTAGCCTTCAATAAACTCAATCAATTAATCTCTCATTCGCGCTGCAAATAAGAGCGCGAACCGAACCGTCGGCCGCTCATAGAAATTGCGCGACAAATTCAAAGTCGCAAACGGGTTAGTCATTATTACACGCGACCGTTCGCTGCGCAAAAGCACGCGCGACATACCCGACGCTTCCTTGCTCGCATTCGCGAGAATCGAATAATTAATCTTTATGATCATTCATAGATATATGTTCTCATTGTTAATAAAGACACGCAGCGGCGCGATCTGAAATTATTATCGCGATAGTGTAGCAAAATTATATCAATTGTGTAATAAATTAAAACTTAGAATATAGTTGTTGTTTTTACAAGATATCTAACGATTTATTAATAGAAATTATTCCTACCGCCCCAAAAATTATTGCAGGGTTGAGAACCCTTATGCTCCATCGTCTGAGCGAGCTGGAGCAATTTTTATGTCGAGTGAAGCTCGCGCCCGCTAACAACGGGACGCCGGGGCGTGAAAGATTTTAGAGAATTGAAATTGAATTTATGGATTGAAAATATTAAACGGATAAATGAAACAATCCCACAGACTACGAGCTTCACCCGGTCACAATATACTTTATACATATGCGCATTGGATTAAATGGGGTTCTACTTCCCAAAGGCAGATTCTATCGTCCAATTACCAGGATTCATTTTGATCGTCATGATAGGCAGAGTAAAGAGGACAGAGGTGTCGGCGTTTACATCCGCGATTATTTTAAAGTAAAAATAGTCGCCACATCAGAGACTTACTTCATAAACGCGCTTAAATTCTTCATTTTGGAGCTTTTATAGAAACTCTTTTCTCTTATTGGCAGTTGTCTGCAGCCGCCATCACGCCTCCTATCCTGAGTTATTTTTCGATACGCTGTCAGCCTCTCTACCATCATACCCCAACGTTATTCTCACAGCCGAATTTAACTGCAACATGTCCTATATTAAGCAGCGACTCCACCCATCTAAAATCTCTTATTGAAGCGCATTCTCTCTGCATGGTCCCCTCCGACCCTACTCATTACGACATCTGTCAGGATCGCATCTCGCATACATGGCTCGATCTTTATATTATCAATGACGCCTCGTCCCTGTTCTCATACCATAAGTCTTCATCGCCATTTATCGCAGGTCACGACATAACTTGCATCCGCTTTAAATTTTTCTCTCCACCGCATGTAAATAAAACCATCCTTTCTCGTTCACTAAACTGTATAAATGATGATCGTCTTACTCACTATATCACATCTCGTTTTTCAAGTACTTTTCTGGCAGATTCGGACACTTCATCTACATGTTTTCTGTCCCTTTTCATCCTTCTGCGCCTGTCTCAAACTCAAATATTGATGTTCTTGTAGAGAGTCTATCCGATTTCATTCTCGACTCATTCAACGAGGTTGCCCCCATCCGAAGCATTTTTCTCTCGTCCTCAAGAAAACCATGGGGTTTCGCCGATATACGAGCACTCGTGAGTGACCGTGACAGGTGCTACCACCGGGCCAAGTATTCTGGAGTATTCGCAGACTACATTCACTTCAAGCATCTCAGAAGCACGGTCTCTAATATACTTGATACTGCAAAAAATAAATTTATCGCGCTCAAACTGAAAAATGCTTCAGACGCTGCTGCAAAATAGCGTGAACTAAGGCGTATGGGTGTTACTACTGGCGCGCGTGTGTCGCCTCTAACCTACTTCTCATGCTCCGCTCTTAACACGCATTACGCCAGTGTCACCTCGCACTTATCCCCTGCCCTGACTCTCTTCACTCCCTGCTTACTCATTCAAATGCGAAGCCCCCTGTCGCAGAAGGCGCACGTTTTCGTTCACAGCAGTCTCTCACCGCGAGGTCTTACACGCCTTCAATAGGTCCTCCTCCAGTGCCACCGGCCCAGAGGGAATTTCAGCACAGTTGCTGAAGCTTGCAGCTCCTGCTTTCGTGGCACCGATTACGAGCCTTTTCAACTCTTCTTTGAGTACTGCAACTTACCCATCGCTCTGGAGGAGGACTTTTCTCTCACCTCTGGCAAAAAAGGTGACTGTCACCACCATGTCGAACACGCGATCTATTGCCATGCTTTGTCAAATATCTAAGACTCTTGAACATGTTCTCTTGAACACCTAGTGTCTTCAGACTTATTCGATCCTGGACAGACGGCCTTCCGCTGCGGTCACAGCGTCCGGACAGCACTGCTGGGGGTCCTCGACAACGTTAGAAAGGCATCGACGAGCGCATGATCACGATGCTCGTTATGTTTGACTTTTCAAAGGCATTTGACTTGATCCCTCATGCTCTCCTACTTCAAAAGCTTAAGCGGATGATGTGTTCGGATGCGACCTTGGTATGGTTTTACGCGTACCTTCACGACAGGCTTCAGGCCGTAATAGATGCGGGTGGTCCACATCCGAGCGGCTAAAGTTCATGGTTGGTGTGCCTCAGGGGAGCATTCTTGGACCCTTCCTTTTTCTCGTCTTCATTAATGACCTGCCCTCGGTGTTAAGTTCATCTTGGCACATGATCTTCACAGACGACACGCAAATCTATTACTTATTTCCACCATCCAATTACCGCGAAGGTATCGCCTCCATCAAGCGTGACGTCGAAGCTGTCGCTATCTGGGCCGCTGTCTGGACCAAGGTCATGCTCTTGGGCAGCGAGGTATTTATATCTCCCTTCGGCACCACCACCACTCTCTTAAATTTCCATTTAAAAAAAGCCTGGTTGAGAGCCTGGTTTATCCCCATCTAGATTTTGCTTGTGCTGTTTATAATAATATAGATAAAACCTGCAACACCAAGATTAAGCGAGCGCTTAATGCGTGAGTACGCTTCGTGTGTGACAATATCCCTCGTTTTGGACATGTCACCCCGCACCGCATTAGCTTAGGCTGGCACTCTGCTGCCAGACGCCGTGAGCTCTTCATAGGCTCACTGGCGTTTAACATCTTGGCGCATCGCATCCGGCCTACCTTGCCGTCAACTTCGGGCGTATGAATGTTGACGTGGTTGCTCGCTCCTCATCCAGACTTCCTCCTAGAGTTCTCTACTTCGCAGCTCCCAGAATTAAGGCTTGGCGACGATCCTTCACCGTAACGGTCTCGGATCTTCTTAACAGTTTTTCGTCGCCGCCTATCACGCAATCCAACGATGGCAGATACAAGGCCGACCTCTTCGACGAGCTAATGCGGCGCGATCTGCAAGACTAGAGGACGAGAATCATCAATGAGCGTCTGGAGGAGGCTCTGCCCTGACGGGTCGTCTCACAGATCTGCTCTACTTTGGAAGCGCCTCTTCATCACCATATCCGTCATGACGACCGCATAGACTCTCCACTTCACCATCGAGACACCTCATTTTAATCTTATTTAAATTCATTTTAATTAAACTTAAACTCATATTCTTTTTCACCTTGGCCAAGCTTATTGTACTATCGCTTAATTTACATCATGCTTTCTTTTTTATTATTATTTAATTTTATCATTGTTATTTATATTTTATTAATTTTATTTTTTTTCATACACTTTATAAATTGTTATTTTGTAACGGGGGAATCAGCCCGTTACAACGTGCACAGAGCACAAATACATACAAGTGTCAGGAGGCACAGACACACGCGCAAGCAAGCACGCGACCGCGAGCAAACGCGAAGAAGCGCGATCTGCCGCGACAGCACCGCGAGCAAACGCGAAGAAGCGCGAGCTGCCGCGATATCACCGCGAGCTAACGCGGAGAAGCGCGAGCCTACGCGACAGCACCGTGACGAGAGCGGATGCGTTCGGGGGAAGAGAGAGAGAGAGAGAGAGAGAGAAATAGAAAGAGTTAAAGACGTAGGCGATAGAAGGAAGAGAGAGAGACGCAATTAAGTCAAGTGGGGGAGAAAAAGGAGCAGAGGAAAGCTCGAAGCACCGCGAGAGCGCGAGGGACGCTCTCTCGCCTGTCAGCCTTTGGTTGATGCACAAGTTCCGCGCCGTGCTCTCTTTCGCACCTCTGGAGGAGCGCCGCGTCCCTCGACCGGAGAAGGCCGCGAAGCACGCCGACGGAAAAGCCACGGAGAAGGGATGGTACGTCGGCCATGGTCACCGGCAGCAGTCACGAGGCCTCCTAGGGACACTCCCGAGGAAAACGGAGCAACGCCGACGGGCCGTGAAGATAACGGCGGAGGACAGACGCTGCCGGCGACGAGCGAACACTGACGCCGACGCCGGGCCATTTTCTCCGCCGGCACCCAGCCACGCCACGTGGGGGGAGAAGGACGAAGGACGCCGACAAGAAATGCGATCGGCGGTCCGATCTAAAGGTAGCGTGCGGTTTAATATCGTTCTCTCTCTCTCTCTCTCTCTCGCGACGTTAAGCAGCGTACGGAAAAGCTGCATAGAGTCACGCGCGACAGAATAGCGAGCGAAAAAACCCCACGTATAAGGGGGACCAGCGTGCTCCTGACGAGGAAGTAGCGTCGCGAAATCATTGTGTAAATTACATCTAAGTCTATCTTGAATAAACGTTGAATTATTGTTAACTTGAAAGAGAGAAGTTTTATTTGGAAATGAATGCTCCGTTTAGCCCCTAACCCATGGGTCGAACTCCGCGCCCGCATGAGAACAAATAATCACGAATAATTGACTGAGCAGGTCGGAGCAAGTACGCAAGCGAAGCTTGCTTGTGACGTGAGGTGCTCGTCCCCGCTAACGTCGGGGCGAGAGGGGCTTATCGCGATTCACGAGAGAATAATAAAAGTTACCGAGATAAAGGAACGAATGATGTTCCGAGTACTTCACACTCAGACAGCGAGCACCCCACCGTCACAATGGCGCCCAAAATAAATTATTATTAAAAATATAACTGCGTGCAATTTATATCAGTAGAGATAGGAAAAGTTAAAATAGTATTTAGCAGCCATTAGACACGCGTCGAGAGCGTTACAGCTTCACAAAGAGAAGCCAACGAAAGGATAGCCACGAATATCCTAAAACATGATGTATAGAGATATAATAGGTGAATCCAACAACGAATAAATTAGAATCAAAAGTTATTTAAAAAGGGGA
This sequence comes from Megastigmus stigmatizans, assembly GCA_900490015.1. NCBI lineage: Eukaryota > Metazoa > Arthropoda > Insecta > Hymenoptera > Megastigmidae > Megastigmus > Megastigmus stigmatizans. The sequence continues at coordinate 4,680 of UELV01140362.1, read as the reverse complement.
AAGCTGGCCCCATTCTATAATAATTTTCTTTTTCCGTCAAACAATGTTCAGACGATAGAATACGGAATTTCTTTTTCGATAATAGGAGATATAAGCGCATAAAATAAAATAAAGATATTAGTGAAAACGAATAACATTTCAAAACTCAAATATTATTTCGACACGGAGCTCGAAAAGCCGCGGAATGCGAGCATTTTTGGAAGCGTGAACAGCGCACGGAAACCTTGAGCCGAGCGTAGGTCAAAGCGACATTGCGCTCGACCAAAGTACTCTCGCACTCAGTTTACTCATTGTCGGATTCACAGCGAAGCATATAGAGTCAAAGGCTACAAGTAAAATTTCCGTATAAATACGGACAAACGAGCGTGGCACGAGGCAACATAATCTTGTCTCCTTACGAAAACAAATGGGGAAAGCAAACCCACAGTAATAAGAATAACACTTCAACATAGGAAGATACCTTGAAGTAACTAGGGCTTCAGAATTTCATCGAAGGAATGATCAAGAAAATTTCGGTAACTGTTAAATAAATATAACACAATAACATATTCGAAATAAGAAGATTACATAATATCACTGTGAACGATAACGCGATACAGCGATTGTCTTTTTTAGTTCGGTTCCTTTTAGTGCATTTTCAAAATAATTTTTTTCCGGTTGCGAGCAGAATAAAAAAAAAATTTTCCTCTCCCCAACCGTCACAATGGCCCCAATAGAGAATAAATTGGAAAGAAAGTTTCAAGTTTTTGCTAACCAAGATAAATTGAAAACATAGGTTAAATTTTTTTTTTGTGTGTTATGGTGGCGATTTATTTTTCTCCACGCGTCTCTATTTCAAAATCGGATTACACAAGATTCTCAACAGCAAAAATAGGGGAACAGAGCCCATACAGATTAAGACATCAATAACCGAATTTCAATTTATAACAACAAATTCATTACCCATTTTAAGTAACAATATTTCCGGAATTAAAAACAGACAAAGACACTAAACGCGTTCAGCGTTAAAGAACGTACGAGTAAATATCGGAAAATAACTAAGAAGCCGCGAAATTAAAAATAAACAAAATGGAGCCGAACGCGAGATGGGAAGCATTAGTGACTAGATTCGTGAATACATGAAATCAAGAGGAGATTAGAATTACGTACAGACGGAGACGCAGAAACACAAAAATCAAGACTGGCAAATAGGATGAAGGAAGTCCAGAAAGATACAGATTTTGAACAACGCGGAGGCGACGAAGAAGAAGAGCACAGGGACAGATTGTTAGCATCGTTCTGCAATGAATTAGCGCTAGTATCGTCGGCTAGTAGCGAACAAGAATCTGAAGCTGCCAATGCACAAGAGGCGAAACAAAAGAAATTGACAAAGACGAGAAAAAGAATGAAAAGAAAATCAGAATTACCAGCAGAAGTGCAAAGTTTCAACGAAGATTTGATCACAGAATTAAACAGAAATAATGCAGAAATGCAGGGTAGAGTAGACATGGGCTTCACAAAAATCACCCTACCGTCGGGGGAAAAGATAAACCTACTAGACTCTTCACTAGAATATTGGAGACGACACAATACAGGAGCATAGCGGAAAATTGCATTAAAACAATCAGTGATAAGCCAAGATTATAGTCTCGACGTAAGGAGAATCGAAACACATATACAGAATAATAGCAACAGAAATAATACCAGTCTCCCAAACATATATGGAAATCAGGCGATACGCAGAGATTCAGACGCGGAAGGTGCGCGGATAAATGATAGAAACGTCACAAGAAGGACGGCGATAACGAGAACGCAGAATCCGCCGCAAGCCAACCGGCAAGAAGACATAGCTATACACGACGCATACAACGATCCGAAGGCACCGTAAACATCAGCGTACGGGCACAGCAGTTATGCAGCACGACCGCAGTCGGAAAGGGCACCAAGAGATCTATCAAAAATCATAGCGTCATGGAAAGTGCAATTTTGCGGTAGAAAGAAGGAAAACATAGATGAATTCCTGATGCGCGTAAATGAATTGAGTCAGGTAGTGTTATTATCGGACAGCGAATTACTGAGAGCAATACCGATGCTACTCGCGAAACCTGCACTGAACTTATACAGGATTAAAAAGAGCGAGTGGAATACGTGACACGATGTTAAACGAGATTTAATTAAGCAATACAGGGACAGCATGTACACACAGAAATTACAAGACGAAGCACGAGCGGGCATACAAGGACAAGAAGAGCCAGTATACGATTACATCACCTCGATGCAATTGATTTTTAGCAGAATGCAGAGAAAAATGACAAACCAAGAGCAGGTGGACAGATTATACACAAATATGAGGACAGAATTTCACCCTCTCCTGCACCCTTACAAGTGTTTAGGACTGCAAGCGTTTATCGAACAAGCAGTTAGCCTGGGAAGAGCATTTGAGGTGGGAAAGACAGCCCCTAGACTGCCACCAACAGAAGAAAATTTAGTGCCAGACGCACACAATGCAGATAAAGGGGGAAATAAACCAGACGTAGCGTCGGTAAAAATTCAAGAAGATGCAAAGATCGAGAAATTGAATGAAGAAATTAACCGATTGAAAGAATCAATGAAAAGATTGAATTCAAGAGAATCAGAAACTGCGAGATATGCTGCAAACAGAAACTACGAAAAGCAGCGATATAACAATTTTAACGACTCGAAAAACTCTCAATCGCCGCGAGACACTCCAAACGGAAATAGCTATTTTAACAAGAATACGCAATATAATAGTAATAGGTTCAGCAACTATGGTAGCAGAAGGCGATTCAACAACGACAGCAATGACAGGAATAGATTGAGCAAATTCGGACAGAATAATTATAATAATAATAATTATTATAACAGGCATTTCAATCGACGAGGAAACTTGCGACCAGAATACAACAACAAAAATCAGTCGCATAGCGGAAATACAACAATTCGCAAAGGAGATACAGCCCGCAGAGAAACGAAAGCCCCTACAATAGAAGTCAGAATACGATGAGTTCAAACAACTACAGTACTCCGCAAAACAGGGGAAAAGATACCGCGGCAACTTGCCCGACGGGAAACTAAAGAGTGGCAGTGTAGAAAGGACCGTGGCACCAGCCACTAAAGAAACGGTCCAAAATTACTGTGAGCAAGTGGAAAGGAGAAAACCGACCCAAGTCGAAACAGCAGAAATAATTCCTCTCAACGCCGGCCAACGTGCGGACTACGCCAGATACTGGCTAAACGTAAAGATCGGAGAATGCCCTTTAAAAGCATTCCTAGATTCCGGCGCCGCGCGCACAGTAATAGGCGCGCAATGGAGAGACATTGCAAAGAAGTTGGACACAAAAATCGATACATCTATAAATATGGTAGCCCAGATAGCCAATGGAGCAACCGAAAAATTAGACGCGGAATTTTGTGCGAATGTGGAAGTTTCAGGCGTATCAAAGCCAATGCGAATACTCGCATGCTCCACGATTCCAACAGACGCAATACTCGGCAACGACTTCGTTAGGTACTTTGGCATGCACATATTGGCCGATAAAGACGAGTACACCCTCGCAGATTTGGGCAGGGGGAAAGAATTTAAATTCGAATTATGGGCAGTAGATTTTTTAAACTCAGAAATAAACATCGCAAGCTGCGGGATAAGAAATATCTCAGATGCAGAGAAAGAGAAAATTGAGAAGATTCTAGATAAATACGTACCGCAGAAAATAGATAAAGATGCAAGATTAAAACCGACAAATTTAATAAAGCACAGGTTAGAATTGTTAAGTGATACAAAGCCAATTAGACAATGATACCACCCAGTATCGGAAAAGATAGAGAAAATTATGCACAAAGAGATAGAGAATCAAAAGAATAAAGATATAGTCGAGGAATCACATAGCCCATGGAGCAGTCCTGTCGTCATGATCAAGAAGCAAAGCGGTGATTATCGAGTATGCATCGATTTCAGGAAAGTAAATTCAGTTACGAAGAAAGACGCATACCCGCTACCTTACATGGATCTTATTTTAAATAAACTGAAACGAACGAAATACATATCGACGATTGATCTAAGCTCCGCATATCATCAAATAGAACTAGAAGAGGAATCACGCGAGATAACAGCATTCGCGATTCCAGGACGAGGCCTGTGGCAGTATAAAAGACTGCCGATGGGATTATCCGGCGCAGGTGCATGCTTTCAAAGATTAATCGAGAAAGTACTCGGAGATTTAGAACCCTTCGCATACTCATACTTAGATGATATCGTCTTGGCGATGAAAGCTTCGAGAACCATACAGAAATGCTGGATATCTCACCGTCAACAGAGAGAAAAGTCATTTCTGCTGTAATCAAGTAAAATACTTAGGATTCCTGATCAACGAGCAAGGTATGATGATCGACCCCGACAAGGTAAAAGCAGTCAAGGAATACCCGGCCCCCAAAACAATAACTTAAGTAAGACGATTTATCGGATTAGCTTCTTGGTACCGCAAATTTATAAAGGATTTTGCGCGCATTGCGGAACCAATTAATAAACTCGTCAAATCGACGGAAAGATTTATTTGGGGGGAGGAGCAGCAAACAGCGTTCAACAAGTTAAAAAACATCCTTTGCGATGCACCCTTACTACACAGACCTTCAGCAGGCGACAGATTCACCATACAAACAGACGCGAGCGACACAGGACTAGGA